>CM060963.1:113478734-113598734 GCA_030765045.1 Tenodera sinensis | reverse complement strand
TTATCTCAAAGCTGATTGGGCGCCAATAGACAAATGACACTTCCAATTTTTTTTTTTTTTTTTACATTAAATCAAGGTTCCAAGGCACCACACGGTTTCTTGTATGGTCGAAGGAGTTGTTTATGCCATCTTCCCAGACATTTTTCATTTTTAACATCTTTTAATTCATAGGTATGATAACCAAATTTTGATATAATTTCTGCAGGACCTTTATATAACAATTCCATCCTTTTGTTCCTACCTCGCAATGCACTTGATAACTTATGGTCTTTAACTAATACCCAATCGCCTATCTTAGGTTCCCATTTATGTTTTCTACTCTTTTTCTTTAATTTTCGCTTCTCTGCCTTTTTCTTGATTCGTTCAAAAGCAATTTTCGCTCTTTCTTCTTCACTTAACTGAATGTCATTAATTTTCAGTGTTTTTGGTACCCCGATCAATATTGGTTCTGGTTCAATTCCTAACATTAATTTTATTGGTGCAAACCCAGTAGTTACATTAATGGTGTGATTGATAATCTTTTCTATCAATGGACAATATTTTACCCAATCCTTGTGATTATGATGTGTAAGTACACGTAAATAAATTCCTATATCTCGGAGGACACGTTCTGTTGGATTCCCTGATGGAAAGTATGATGAACAATAATTTAGTTTTCTCGAGTCTAATGTCACCCTAATCTTCCCATTGGCCATATTTACAATACATAGGGGATTCACAAATTCTGAATTCGAAATTTCAATAACCTCATCTTCTAACATTGACTTTATAACTGCATCTACCTCTTCTCTTATTGTACTAGGGATAGCTCTCGCTTTATGTGTAAAAGGTTTTATGGGTATCATCTCAAACGAATGAGTATAAATATTACATTTACCAGGTTTCTCAGAGAATACTTCTTTTAATATTTCAAACAGTTTATCCCTCTGTTGTTCATTTAGTTGATCAGCCTGAGTTATTTTTTTTTTTTTTTCAACAATTCTTCTAAGTCTTCACTACTCTCCCTATCATAGTACCTAGTTGCATCAGAAACCCTCAAATTGTCTATGAAATCATTTTTATCCCATTCTACATTTTCTTTATTATCGACACTGTACTCTTTGACATTTACTTCAGTTAATTCCATAGCTCCTACTTTAACATATTCTACAAAGAATGTATCCCCTTGGATTTCTTCTTCCTCTTTTTCTCGTACAATAGTTTCTGAACTACTATCATCCACAAAAGGCACTATAATGGTCTCATCTTCAACTTTCATTTCTAGAATCATGTTTTTAAAATTCACCACAGCTTCCCAGGCATAAAGACAATCACAACCTATTATAATATCTGTCACAAGTCTTCCTACAATCAGAAATAAAATTCCAAGTATTCTCCCATTTATTTCAATATTTATCATTGCTTGAAATTTTACTCTCTCTTTTCGTTTTCCCACAGCTAGCGAGCAATATATCCCATTAACTGGTAAAGACATTACTTTAAAACCACTACTTTGTAAATTATCATAAAAATTTTGTGAGCATACTGTGCTATTTGATCCCGTATCTATAATTGCTTTGTATTGTTTTCCATTTACTCCAATTTTGATTTTAGGTGGATCTCCTACTTTTTCGTTTTCGTCGATTCTATTTTTACATTCTCTTTTCTTTTGTATCATCATTTGCCTTCCAGGACTATTTATTTCCGAGTACTTATCACAATCATTACTAGGATACCCAGTTCTCACTGAAGGCACGTTTGACCGGGTCTGGCGTTTCCCTGATTTTTAGGTATTGCTCCTGTACTATTTCCCAAATTGTTACTTCTGTTTTCCTGCATTAAATCGGGGTTACTTCCTACCATGTTTTTGACCGTGTTAATGGCCTCGACCATTTCCGCATTTTCGGGGGAATTTCGTCCATTAGAATACCTTTCTTCCTGTCTTGGTGACCTCGGTCTAAACTCATTATCTCCGTTTGTCCAATACCCATCATTTGAATTTCTACTATGTCCAAAATAACGTCCCCGTCTACCTCGATCAAATCTATTTGTATTCATATAATTCACCCTTATATTTCTTCCCCTTTGATTACCATTTCTATTTTGGGGATGCCCTTCCTGGTTATATCTACCTTGATTTTCCCACCGGAATGATTCCATCCTTGGTACTGGTCCTTTATATCTTTCCCTAATCTCACTTCTATTCTGATAATACTGTGCCCCTTGCCCGAAAGAATTGACAGTTTCTTTTCCTTCATATCTATTTCCAAATGCGTGTTTTGGCTTATTGACTTCTAAGGCTGATAATAATTCGATCATAGCTGCAATGCTATCGGGTCGGGCTATGATTAGGTAGTGTTGAAGCGTTTCCGGAAAATGTGGAGTAACTATATTTATTAGATCTTTTTCATCCAAGGGAGGATCCAACATCTTCGATTTTCTCGCTATTCTCATAAAATAGTTGACCATCGATTCCTCCGATCTAGGATTAAATTTTCCATTGCTTAATTCAACTCTAATATTAGCCTGCCTACTAGCTCCCCAATATCTGGTTAAAAAGATGTTTCTAAAGGTCCTGTAGTCATTATTGTTACCCATAGAAAGGCCTAGCCAATTAGCAGCATTACCCTTTAGACATTTTCTTACTATCACCATCTTGTACTCCTCTGGTATACGTTTCACCGTGAAGTACTCTTGTAACCCTTCTAAAAAGGCTTTAGGATCATCTGAATCTTCATTTTCAAAAACTGGAGGTGTCATTTCATTTAAGACATGGTTAGGCCAATGTAAATTTGAATTGTCACCTGTCCCTGCACTATTTCTGAGATCAGAATGGGAATTACTGTTACCTCTATTTTGCATCGAAATGTCAGCTGATACACCTGGTATTGCCTCGTTTCTTGCAACTTCATTACTAAGATTGTTGTGATTACATGCATTTTCATTTAATTTCAAATTTTCTAAGGCCTCTTTTACCTGAGTAATTTCTGTTACTACCCCTTTTATTTGGTCTGTAACATCCTCCAAATTTCTAGCCTGCCTTTCATTTTCTACATCAGATCTTTCTATTCTAACTTTACACCCCTGTAACTCTTCTCTAATTTCTTCCCTGTCTTTATCTAACCTTTGTACTACCTCTTCCCTTTGTTTGTCTAAACTATATGTTACTCTTTCCCTTTCTTTATCTAATTTTTCACTAACTTGTTGACCTAATTTCTTTTCAGAATTCTTTACTTCTTGCCTTATTGTCTCTAATTCTCCCTTAACCTGTTCTACCTGTTCTCTATTTTCTTTTACTTCACTACTAACTTTATTAATTTCCTCCCTAACTTCTTCCCTAAAGGTTTCTAACGCTCTCTTCTGATTCTCCAATTGCATTCCCAATTCCTGTTGTCCCTTCTCTAATTTCTGTCCTAACTCTATACTAGTTTCATCTATCTTTTGACTTAACTCTGTACTCATCTTTTTCACTGTTCTTAATTCTTTACTATTTTCATCTATCTTTTGCCTTAACTCTGTACTCATCTTTTTCATTATCGTTTGAAACATATTCTCTATTTCTGACATAAATGCTGGCCTTTCTGAATTACTACTAAACATTTCTGAGCTACCTCTAGGTGTTTCTCTAACGTTCTGATCTTCTACTTCTTGGCATATTCTGCTACCAATTACATTCCGATTAAATTCTTCCATCCTACTTACACTTTTCTCAATTTCCGGACTTTCAAAACCTAAAAAGTCTGTGTCACTGTCTTCCATTTCTAAGCTATTTACATGTGTTTTTCTACTCACCAAAATTTTCAATATTTTCACTATTTCACTTTAACTGCACTTAAACTTGTTCACTACACGTTTCACAGATGTTGACACGCTGGGCACCTTCTTGTCTGCTGGTTCGATGCTGATCTGGTCGTCTTGGGGTTTGGTCCATTCTTTCGGCGCCACACGTTGGGAAGCCAATTTGAAGCTGTATAATCGTTGTGGTGTCCTGGTTATTGGATCGCCATTTGAAGCTGAAGTCGTTGGTGACGTGACGTTGCCCTTAGATGTAGCTCGCCTCGGCTAGTTCTGCATAAGATCTCTTTATCTCGGGTTTGCGTAAGTGTAATGGACAACCCAAGAACAACTTTTCATATCCTTTATTTCAAATATTTTCGGGAGATATGCCGATTCTATATGTGTATCTGTAGAGGCATCGCAATCACATCCGCGCAGCACGAACTCCCGTACTGGTCTCTGGTTGAGTACTGACTCTCCCTCTCTTACCCACGCTAAGAAGACCGTTCGTTCATTTGAATGTCATGACGTCATCCAAGAAAGCCTCATATCCAAAATGCTATTTCCTTTTCCCGCAATTTAGAAATGTCCCTTTCTATTATAACATGTTCTTTTATGAATTTCAAATATATAATTACTTTTTTAGGATTAAACGATGTTTACTTTATATTTTATTAGATATCTCGCGCGACTTTTAACGTTTGTAGAACTGACTTTCGAACGTGTATTTAAACTATGTGGTATGACGTCATGACTCGTTAATTTCAAACCAATAATGCGTTTATTCTACAAATTTAACGACTATTATTTACTCATATCTTGCTCACCTTACAACACTTCCTGCTATATTATCTATTTATGTTATTACTCAATATTTATCGCAAATCTCATATCCGGCAATTAAATTAAAACGTGTCTTTTTCAAAAGCCCATTCGATCGGAAATCTAAATTTCGGTATCACCTTGGTCATCACTTGTTCTCTTCTGACCCCGATGCTATTAGGGTTCCTGAGGGCTAGAGAGTCTTTATTTTTCCAACCTCTCCATTTATCGAATTCCTCTATAAAATCTTAACCCCTAACATGCTGACATATCATGGCATGTAATACGTCCTCTGATTGGTGATCAGAGGATATGGTCGGTAAATTTATTTTGATAACTCTCCCGGTCAGGTCGGTGAGACCCGTAAACCAACGACAGGTGTGGTCCTCCAGACATTCGGGGGTTGTGAGAGAGCGATGTGACCGCCAAAACATAAAAATATGGTGCTCTCTAAAAAGCGGTTACTATTACTGCTATTGCTCTCTTTATATTGGAGAGCAAGAGGATTAATGACTTCATTGTCAGAAATCCAGCATTAGCTAACAACAACAACATTTTTTGATTAGTCAACTCTGAATTCAAAAACATTATTGCAAAATATTACTATGAAAAATCAAAGAATAATAGATGGGAACTACCAAACATTCAAACAGTAATTCCTGAATATCCTCAAAAAACAGCAGTTGCAACCTTCAGGTTGATTACAGGATATGATTGTCTGGCAAAACATTTAAACAGAATTGGGATATATTCTTCACCACTCTGTCCTCTATGTGATCTGCAAGAGGAAACCACCTTCAAATATGCCCGGCCACTTCTAGTGCCCCATCCATTAGTGAAAAATATTGAAGAGCAAGAGAATTAATGACTTCATTGTCAGAAATCCAGCATTAGCTAACAACAACAACATTTTTTGTATAGTATGATTTGGTCTATCTAACGGTTTACCAGTTATGCAAAAGTCATCCAGAGTAAATACGACTACAGGGGTTATAGCCAGAAAATTCAAGATATACATTTCATTTGTCATAAAAATATCTCAAACATATGACATTTTAATCAAAATTGTGAGAGCCATTTTCAAGAAAATCAAAATTTTCTAAAAATGTGATGTCAGTGTTCCAGTTCAACTATATAAAATTATTGGGGAGCCCAATGAAAAATGGAGAAAATCCAGTTAGAAGAGCATTAGCAACAACAACAACAGTTTGATACAATTCGAGATTGGATAGTGGAAGACTAATTACTAGTTGGACTGCTGCACAAAGGTTTGGTTTGACACACATAAGTGGTACATGTGCTTCTACTCATGTTAGTAGAAGAAATCAGCAACAGGGATAGGAAATGCTCTGGGGCAAAAGGTAGCTTTGGAATACGTGTGTGTGCCTGCTTCTGATAATTGCATGCTATTCAAGACAATTGCAAACACCTCTGAGAGAAAAGAGCAATGCTGTTATGTTTGCTATTTAACTTAAGGTTTTAGAGCACAGCAAAAGTTCATTAACCTGTGTATTAAGTCAATATATGCATATGTCAATACAATTCTTTTAATATAATATAATTATTTTTCATTAATATGGAATTTTATTCTATTTAAATATTATAAAATAACACAGATGGCTTTATTTTACTTTAACAGGCAATTCTCATTCATATACTTTAATGTAAATTGATAAATAACAAAAATCAATAGTGGTGATTTTGACAAGTAAAAGATTGCATTCTGATTTATTCCCTTAGGAAACATTCTGAAAAGCTGTGTTTATATTTTAGAAATATTATAAAGAAAAATATCTACCTTATTATTACTTTTGTCAATTCATCCTTTATCCACTATATTTCTAATTTTAAATCACTGAATACCCTTTCTAAGAATTTTACTATTCAAAGAAATCTTTACAATTTATTTTGCTTTATGCATTATAAAACCATGAGTTTGTTAGTCAAATAGCACAAAGTTTAAGTTACATACCATTATCTTTATCCTCTTGACCTTTTGCTGTTTTCTCAAGCACTTTATCCACATTACCATTCATTATATCAACCACCTGTGAAATAGTAAATAAAAAAGAAATGAAAGGCAATAATTGCTATGTGCATATCTCAATTCTGTACCTATGTGATTAACCCTTAACTGGCGTTGCGGAGTCCCTGGGACTCTGGCAAAAATAAATGATTTAATAACGTCAGTGTTCTTCCACCAGATGGCGCGTGCTATTCAGTACCTTCCCACGGTAGGGAGAACTGTTATGCACTCAGTCGCCAACTGTCTGTCAAAAATGCCAGTATGCAAAGAGTGAACCTGAGAGTCTGTTGGACTCCGTGACGCGCTTAGTGTAACACTTCCAACACCGCGACTATGTCCGCGAATCCTAAAAGAATTAGACTTACGGATCCTGCCTTTGATGAAACTGTTCAAAGATGGATTGAAGAATGTGACTCAGAGTTTTCAAGCCAAGATAGATTCCCAATCAAGACCAGTGAGTTTCACACTGTACGGCTTTACAAGTAATAAAACATTGATTTCCAGAGTGCCAAAGAAAAACAAAGCTGTTATACTGATTTCATCGATGCATCACTCCAAAGACGATGTTGATGGTCTGCCTGAGATTAATGCATTTTATAATAACACAAAATTTGGAGTAGATGCTGTAGATGAGAAAACCAGTAAATATTCATCCAGTAGAAGAACACAACGCTGGTCTATGGCTCTGATTTACAGACTCGTGGATATGTCTTCAATAAATGCATACATCATCCATCAGTCATGTGTCAACTCAGAAAAGCTACAAAGAATAAATTTTTTGAAATTATTGGCCAAACAACTGTATGAACCGCTTCTTCAGGAAAGAGCTCAGAAAACAAACTTATCAAGAGAGCTAAAAAGCGGCATCTTCAGAATTTTGAAGATAGCGCCTGCGGCACCAGCTGATGCACAAGACAAACTTCCTAGAAATCAGAGGAAATATTGTTCTACATGTAACCCAAAATTGAAGAGAAAGACTGCTTATTTATGTGTTCAATGCAGAAGACCAATTTGTATGCAGTGTTCTAAAAAAATCTATGTTAAATGTACTGAAAATGTAGAGTCCTAAACATTGTGTTGTTTTTTCTTGAAGCATTGTCAGTTTTTTATTATTGTATTTTAGAAGTTCATGTGTTTTTATTTTTTGTATTTTAGATGGTACCAAACATATTTTCGGTAAGAAAAGAGCTCATTTATCAGTTTTTGTTTCTCAATATAAAAATCAAAGAAACACAGTTAATTTTTGTTCCAAAAAATTGGTTTCATATTCTTTTTGTGCTTGGTTTGTATTTCATTCTGTTATAAATAAAAGTTTATTTATTTACATGCTTTTAGTTAATTATACGTCCAAAAATAAATAAATGTATATGTAACATTGGAATAACAACAATTTTTATTTCGGAGTCCCAGGGACTCCGCAACGCATTGAATGTAAAAATTTCTGGTCACGCCGGTTAAGGGTTAAACTATAACTGCTGTTTAACATAAAAACAATGGTACCTATTAAATATTTTAGTTTACAGGTTTCTGCAGTTCCTCTAAACTGGCAGCTTTTGTTTATATACTGTAAATAGCTTTAATTTAGCTGTTATAACTTGGGTAGAAGTATATTTCTTTTGTAGAATCATTATTTTTACCTAAAAAGTCTGATGTGTTGCACTTCCATGACTTTCTCTGCTTAGGTACTCTTGTGCAAATACTTATTCTTCCACCTTCTTAAAGCTAATTCAGATTTGTAGAAATTATTTTATTACATGATTCCACATAGATTAGCTCCTAGCTCAAGAATAAATGTAGAAATCATTAAGGTAAGCATGGACATAACCTCAATTTGTGAAAGCCTTAAGGATGTGAGAATTTTAAGTATGTACATTTCAAACTGTGATTTTCATACGAATCATGGTTTACATTTCAGTAAGATAGGGAACTAGATTTTGAGTTCAGGACACAAGTGGACAAAGAAGCAAAGAAGTGGTCCATAGACTGAATAATGTAACACATATCATCAGCTGAACTTGGCTGCGGGTAAAACCTTGCTTACAGTGTACCTTATGAAACATTTTCCTTCAGAACTAACTAGAATTGTCAAAGTACAGATGCAAATTTGATGTATGAAGAGAACAGTGCTTCTTAATGTATCAGCCATAAATAGAAAACTACTTATCAGTTTACATATTAGTTAAAATTGATTAAAATAATTAAATATTGTTACAACTTTCTGATGGTTTAGCTTATCTTATAGAGATTAATAAACCTTAGGTTAACAGTTCTCAAACTGTGAAGGACAATTATGCATTTACATACCTCTTAAAGAGAGATGTATTTTATGACTTTTTAATCCAAAACATACAAAGCTGAAAATCGAATATTGAAATAAATAATTGAAAACATAATTACACATATTAATAACAGTGGTTCTGATATGCACTTGTAGCACATACATATATTGATAGAAAATGTAATATGGTACCTTTCAAGTATGATTATACTTGAGGTGAAATTCTTAATGTTTTGCAATTAAGAATAAGAAAATGTCTACTTGGATTATTTTCAAATAAACAAAATAACATAAAACATGATTAGTAATAGGATTTGGAGATTTCCCTTAAAATTAAGCTCACCATACACTGCACAGTGTTTCATACATAATGTCTTCGTATGTTGTATTTTTTAGCAAAACATTGATTCTATACTAGGCATTGTATGCATTCGTCAACAACTTTACTTAAGAATTTTTTTCCCATTTTGATTCAAAAGATCTACACCAAATGGATGAATCTGGGCGATTTATGCCTCAGTCTGTGATGCAGCCATTGCTCTGTGAGCATTACTTGAAAACCTGCGTTGAACTGGTTTCTAATGTATTGGCTTGGTAGTCTTTAGGCATGCCGAGTGGCCCACTAGCATTGCCACTCAGAGTTATGATTGATATGCTTAATTAGCTGACCAAACAAACTTAAAGGATAAAAGTTCAAAGAATGAGCAAAACTCATGTGTAGGGAATGAATCTTCATACAGAGGATGAAAGGTTGCGGAGTTTGAACTATAGAAAGTGGGAGGAGTCAGTATATCTATCACATGACCACTGCACAGAAGAGTCCAGGTATATTCATTTAAAATGAATGTTAAATGATGTTAACATGGCAGGCAGCAAATTGTCTGAGGCAAAAAGTTGATATTAATAATAAACTGTGTGTAAAAAGTGTTTGGAAAACAAGAAAATATTATATATGGCTGCTCAAATGGAATTTAGTAATTTGTTGTTCAACATCAGCAGTTTGTTTTGTCCTGTGATGGAATCTTTGTGTAGATTTTATCCTTGGTAACTTGACTGCATGAATCATAGGGAAAGATGCTTACATGAAAATAACAAAATACCATTTGAGTAGCAAGGTGAGAGAATTATTGATTTGTCAAAAATGTCATGCCATAATTGCTGGAATGAAACCAGCAAATTCTTTGTGTAAAAAGAAATAGGGTAAAATGAAATAGAGTAAAAAGGAATACAAATTCTTTACTAGTTTTTAAATTTGATTAATGTAAGATTTATATACCTTATAAATATATTTTTTTTATTCCAGCATTAAGTTTATGGTACAGTGAAAGTAAGTATGTTAATTTAAGGTTCACATTGATTTTGCATTCATGAATGCAAAATGTTTCAGAATTACGTGTGTCAGTCATGGTATTACAAGAAGTGATTCACCAGGGTATCATTTGTTGTTCATGAAGTAAATCTACTTTGTACAGTCTGCTAGTGATTGAAGCCAAGCAATGTTATTTTTCCTCTCAAGAAAAGTTTAAAAGAATATTAGGTGAGAAGTTGTACATATTTATATATCAATATTTGCATATAGCAGAAGAATTTTATTTTGTTTTTGCATTATTCTACACTGAAGTGCTTTTTTGTTTTTAATTCCTCTTTCTTTCACTTTTTTTTTCTTGTTAGTATGAATGTTTGGGCTGTGTTTTGCTTATTAGTTAAAGTCACTGTGCTACATACTGTAGAAAATGTAAATTATGTATAAGAAGTGTAAACCATGAAATCAATTTGGACACATTAAAGAAACAATGCTATTACCAGGTTTTCTTCCCCTCAGTAAAATTGTAGCAGATTACTAATTTAAACTAAAATTATCACATTTCACTATTGTAAAAAGGTATTAAATGTATTAAATGTTTACCTTTTCATAAGAGAGTTTTCCTTTTCTTTTTAAGGATGTAATAATTTCTTATGCATTTACCAGGTGCAGCTCTTTTGAGCAATTTTGCTGAAATATTATGTAGCTTTTTATCTAATCAGTCTGTTAATAGCATTGATTCATGCCTATTGATGCATAATTTCACTGTTTATATCTAAATATATTCCCCCTTGGTTACCTGGCATGCCCCTTGTAGATCTTGAGATGACTATATCGGAAGTTCACATTGCCTATCTCTAATATCTGCACCTATTATTTAGGGAGTCTTTATTTTTCTAACCTCTCCATTTCTCTAATTTCTCTATAAAATCTTAACACCTAACATGCTGACCTGTCATGGCATGTAATACGTCCTCTGATTGGTAATCAGAGGATATGATCAGTGAATTTGTTTTGATAACTCTCCCGATCAGGTCGGTGAGATCTGTAAACCAACGACAGGAGTGGTCCTCCAGACATTCTCGGGGTTGTGAGAGAGCGATGTGACTGCCAAAACATAAAAATATGGTGCTCTCTAAAAAGTGGTTACTATTACTGCTATTGCTCTCTTCAATATCATTACTATTGGAGAGCAAGAGGATTAATGACCTCATTATCAGAAATCCAGCATTAACTAACAACAACACTCAACACATGCATGCTGTAAGTAAAGTTGTTGCATAACTTATGTTTAATGCCGACCCCATTTGCAGTAAAATATTCACTCCCAAACTTTTGTATAAGTTCAGCAATATGTGAATATTTCAATTTTCGTGCTGTGGTACTTTACTGTGTGGAACTAGTGAACACATTCGAGAGACACTATGTACTATGGGCAGTGTGTTTTGTGCTGTCACTGTACTCATACAATGACATCACATTCTGTCCATGTGGCAGGTAACCTGCGATTGCCTCGTTTTTTATAGCTGTATAAAGGTTTGAAGCCTACTCATGTGAGATTCTAGTGTAAGGTTTAGCCACCTGAACATTAACTTGTGGATAAATAAAGTACACCATATTGAACTGGTTACAGAAGATGAAAATCCAAATATTTTCATATTTTTTGAATATAATTTATGAAAACCAAAAAATGATTGCATACTTTTACCAAACTTAAACTTAATATCCACATACTGAAAACTGAATAAGCAAAAAGATGGGGTAGAGGTATATGCTAAATAGATGAATAATTTCTATGTTTGTAGAACTGGAACTTAAAAATTCAATGCCACAGCTGGGATTGCCCACACATAGCTTGTGTGTTTAAAAACACCAACAGTAAGTTTGTTGGCATAAATAAATAAATAAATAAATAAATAAATAAATAAATAAATAAATAAATAAATAATAATAATAATAATAATAATAATAATAATAATAATAATAATAATAATAATAATAATAATAATAATAATAATAATAATAATAATAATAATAATAATAATAATAATAATAATAATAATAATAATAATAATAATAATAATAATAATAATAATAATAATAATAATAATAATAATAATAATAATAATAATAATAATAATAATAATAATAATAATAATAATAGTAATAGTAATAATAGTAATAGTAGTAATCATAGTAATAATAATAATAATAATAATAATAATAATAATAATAATAATAATAATAATAATAATAATAATAATAATAATAATAATAATAATAATAGTAATAGTAATAGTAGTAATAGTAATAGTAGTAATAATGGTAGTAATAGTAATAATAATGGTAATAATAGTAATAATAATGATGATGATGATGATGATGATGATGATGATGATGAAGAAGATGATGATGATGATGATGATGATGATGATGATGATGATGATGATGATGATGATGATGATGATGATGATGATGATGATGATGATGATGATGATGATGATGATGATGATGATGATGATGATGATGATGATGATGATGATGATGATGATGATGATGATGATGATGATGATGATGATAATAATAATAATAATAATAATAATAATAATTTCTATGTTGTTTATACAAAACTAGAAGTTTTAAATTACATAGGTTTAACCAAAAAGGAGATATTGAAATGTCTGAAATAAAGTTTTTCTATACAGACCACCCAATGGCAATTTTAAAATGTTTTTAAAATTATTATTAGAGTTGCTAGACAAATTAATGGTAAATTTAAATTGTAATATAATAAAAGCTGGTGATCTTAATATTCACTTCCAACAAAATCAGCATAAACAATTTAGATGTCTACAAAGCATTTTTTAACCAGTTTAACTTAAGGTATATAATAAATTATATAAGTAGATACGCAGAAAAAGCCCATAAAGCTATTGACAAAATTGTAACTAATATAGCATCATACATACATGCTTATACAGGTGCTGCACACAAAGATATCTGATCATTTTGCTCAAAGTCTATGTGGGATTTTAGTAGAGTTGATGCAAAACTGACACAGAAAGGTATAAGTGGCCATACATTCTATGTAAATAATTGTTGTGATTTAATTTATTAATCCTAAATAGAGTCCTGGATGAGCAGTAATGGTCTGATGTCAATCGTGAAACAGATGCATATGAAAAATATCATTGCTTGCATAACACTCTTGCATATTATTTTGAAATGTGTTGATCCTTAACAATTAAAAAATGAAATACTTATAAACCAGCCCAAAAGGTCAATATGGATTATGGATGAAATCAGACAACTTTATACAGTGTTAAATATTGCAAATTCGCTATATATCCCTAACAAATTGCCAATAAATCATGTAGAATCCTTGTGATAAACAAGTTGTACTAGCAATGGAGAATTATTTTAATAAAAAAATTGTCAATTCTGATATTATGATTAAACCAACTTGGGAAATAATAAATCATTTCACTGGCAAACAAAAATCCCCTAATAAAAATTACATTACCATTGAGTGGGTGCTGGCAAAAATAGGCTAACCATCATTTTGTCTATTCTATTCCTACATTTTAAAATTTTATTTTATGCTAGTGTAGTAGCCTTAAATTATCAAAATATTATAATATAAATATGTTAGAACTTTAACATGCTTGGAAAATATGATTACCTATTATATTGGATACTAAAAATTGTTACAAGCTAACACAAGGAGGAAGCATATAAAGAAAAAAGAAAGATAGCAAGTCAGATATGTAATTACAAAAAGAAAACAATGGTTGAACAACAAAATAATTGATATAGAAAACAATTATAAGAAAAATGAAACAAGACAATTTTGCAACAAAGTTAAAAAAGATTTCAGTCTTCTATCCCATCTATGTGTAGGGATGCAGATGGCAACCTAGTCACTCAAATTGATAAAGTTTTAGCCAGATGGAAAGGATTTTTTACAGAATTATTAAAACCACCACTGTTTGAGAATGTTAATATAGTTAATATTGAAGAAGTAACTGATCTTAATGAGCAAGAAGTGCTCATGCCTATGTTCATTGAAGTCAGTTATATAATCAACAAGTTAAAATCTAATAAAGTGGCAAGTCCAGATAACGTAACATGTGAACTAATCAAGTTCAGTGGAAGAACATTAAAATATAAAATATGTTGTTGTTAGCTAATGCTGGATTTCTGACAATGAAGTCATTAATCCTCTCGCTCTCCAGTATTTTTCAACATAAATACTGAAGAGACTTAGCAGTAATAGTAACCGCTTTTTAGAGAGCACCATATTTTTATGTTTTGGCAGTCACATCGCTCTCTCACAACCCCCAGAATGCCTGGAGGACCAAAATATATATAAAATACGTATATGAACTTATATTGAAAATATGGAATAATGAACAGCTTCCCCATAAATAGAATAAAGGGCAATAAGCTAAACTGTGCCAATTACAGACCGATAACATTATTGAATGCTTGTTATAAAATCTTTGCTTGTCTCTTGAATAATAGACTTTCCAAAATTATTGAAAACAATCTTGGAGACTTTCAGACGGGTTTTCGTCCAAATAGATCAACAATTGGCAATTTATTTATAATTAGAGAGTTAATAGAGAAATTTCATGAACATAATATTGACCTCTTTAATTTGTTTATAGATTATACGCACGCTTTTGATATAGTATACAGAAATAAAATTACTGAATGTCTTCTCCAATATAATGTTCCCAGGAAACTAATTCGACTAGTAGAACGGACCTTGACAGATACAACTGAAAAGTTAAAGTTAGCAACAAACTGAGAGTTTTAAAGTTGAAATATAGGTTAAACAAGGGGATCCTCTTTCTGCCACCTTGTTTAGCATAATAATCGACTCAATAATCTCACAATTGGATGTCAGAGGAAATTTAAGCACAAGATCCAAACAATGCTTTGCATATGCAGACGATATTTTATTAACAACAAGAAATAAAGCTATCCTGATTGAAACATTCAAAAAACTGGTAGAACTGTCTAAGCAATATGGCCTGATGATAAATATAGTTAAAACTTAACATTTAAAGTGCACTGTTATAAGATATAATAATAGAAAATACAAAATTAGAAGGAGTGGATTCTTTTAAAAACCTTCGGCTATAATCAATAATAACAATAATATAAAGAGTGAAATAAAAGAAAAAATTGCTCTAGGTACAGAGCATTCTATGCTAACAAATTTCTATTTAGGAGTAAGTTAGTATCTAAGTCAGCAAAAATAAGATTATACAGATCCATCATGAGACCTATTGTAACATATGTGTGTTAAACCTGGGTCCTTAATGAAACAAATAAATAAAAGCTAATGGTATTCGAAAGAAGGATAGTGCATAGTTACTATATTTGGAGCAGTGAAACATAATGATAATACATGGAAAATACATTATAATAATGAATTAAATGAATTAATCAAAAATGAAAGCATCTTTAACCACATAAAAGCTTTAAGATTAAGGTGGTTTGGACACATAAATCGGAATGGTAAAAAGAATGTATAAATGGACCCCAATGAAACCAAGATTAAGGGTCCATCCCAAAAATAGTTGGTTAGATGATGTACTTGATGACATTAAGCATATGAAAATAAAAAATTGGCCTATTTACGTATAAAATCGAAAAGTCTGGAAACAAATTGTTGAGAAGGCCAAAACTTTTGTAAAGTTATAGTGCCTTATTAAGAAGAAGAGGGAGAAGAAGAGGTAGAGGAAGAAGAAGATGCCACCTGCCATCACTGCCATCAATAGGTGATTTTAATGCACACTCCCCTAGGTGGGGCTACAGAGATATAAATTCAGCAGGAAGAGTCATAGAAGACCTATTAAACTCATCAACAATGGAATTAATATTTAATCCAAATGATCCACCCACTTACCTTCATTATAATGGTTCGGGTACATATCCTGATCTTCAGATGGTGTCATCTGACATAATTGACAATACAAAAAGAGAAATAATAGAAGACCCAGGTTCAGGCCACAGAATCACCATAAACTCCATAAGAGGTCTAATGAATAAAAGTAACAAACCAAAAATTAAAACTTCTTGGAATTTTAAAAAAGCAGATTGGTCCAGTTTCCAAAATGAGATAGAAGGGAAGTGTAGTATACTGTTAGAATCAGAGTTCAAGTCAACAGATGAAATGAATAAAAAAATTTGTGAAATATTATTGACAGCAGCCAAAACACATATCCCCAAAGGAAAGTTAAAGAAATATAGCTACTTTTGGTCTCCATCTTTATCTAAGTTAAAACACGAAAGAAATATAGCAAGAGTCAAAGCCGAAAGAACCAAGTGTCCAGAAGATGTGCAAAACTGGAGAAGAAAAGCAGCCATTTTTAAGAAAGAATTAATTACAGCAAAGAGGGCCAGTTTCACAAATTTTGTAGAACATATGGACTATAGGAAAGATGGAAATAAAATATACAAATTCCTTAATAAAACAAAATTATCAAAAAATACAACTGAACCATTAAAACATAGTAACAAAAGCTTAACTACAGATAGGGAAATAGCAGAATCCCTTAACAACTTTTATGCTCAGTCACAAAGAATACCCCAAGCGTATAAAAAACAAGATAAGGCTATCCAAAAAACTATCAGAGAAACTAATAAGCCAAAAGATATACGAAATGATATTTTTATTCAGGATTTTAATGAAACAGAACTAGATTTGGCAATACAACAATTACAGAACGAAAAATCTCCAGGACTTGACAAGATCCACCCAGAGTTTATTAAACATCTTGGCAGGAAAGGAAAAGAAATCCTACTTAAACTGTATAACACGTGTTGGAGAATGACTGTACCTTCCGACTGGAAAAAAGCCATTATCATCCCGATTTTAAAGAAAAACAAACCTTCAAACAATATTAATAGTTTCAGACCAATATCTTTGACCAGTGTTATTGCAAAAGTGATGGAAAGAATGGTGGCATCTAGACTTAACTGGTTCCTAGAATATTACAACTTAATTAATAGTTCACAGACCAACTTCAGACAGAATCATAGTACAAGTGAAAATGTACTCCTACTAAGCCAAGACATCAAGGAAGCTTTCAATAGAAAGGAGGATACCTTAGCAGTATTCATTGATTTTAAATCAGCATATGACTCAGTCTGGAGAAACAAATTAATTGAGAAGTTGCAATCAATAGGTGTGAAAAGTAACATGCTTAAATGG
This sequence comes from Tenodera sinensis, assembly GCA_030765045.1. Lineage (NCBI taxonomy): Eukaryota > Metazoa > Arthropoda > Insecta > Mantodea > Mantidae > Tenodera > Tenodera sinensis. The sequence goes on along the minus strand of CM060963.1, from coordinate 113,581,321 downwards.
ATAACTCAGTTTATTTCACAAAGATTTTGTGCCACAAAATATAATATATACATTTCCAAATATAAACAAACACACCGAGGACTTCCACAAGGCACTGTTCTGAGCACAACACTCTTTAACATATATATAAATGACCTTCCATCAATAATAAAAACTTTAGAAACCAAAATTGCTTTATTTGCTGACGATGTAGTCATTTGGACTTCAGGCTCTTCAAAAAAACCTGAATTAATTAAAGACAGAATAGAAACAGCCTTAAACAAAGTACATGAATGGAGCTCCAAAAACCTCATGACTATCAATGTGGAAAAAACAAATTATGAATTATTTACACTAAAATACAAACCAGTTAATATTAACATAAATTATAATGGTAAACCATTCAAAGCAGTTGATGATGCCAAATACTTAGGCATCACTTTCGACAGAAAGCTAAGTTGGAAAAAACATATAACAAACATCTCAGAAAAGGTTAAAAAGAAACTGCAAATCCTGAAAAGGTTAGCTGGTGCTAAATGGGGCTGCTCAAGGAGAGTCCTTAACACAACATACAAAATGTATGTTAAACCAAACCTCTTGTACTGTTCTGAAGCTTTAATAACAGCAGCAAATGCTAACATCAATAAACTTGAACAAATACAAAATCAGGCTCTTCGCCTAATCACTGGAGCAGTTAAATCCACACCTATTGATGCCATGCTTGCCTTAACACGGACCCCATCAATAACAACAAAAATAGAACAACAAGCATTGCTCCAACACGAGAAAATGTTACGACTGCCAAACTCTAAATGGACAGAAGAGAACCTCCCCCCTTCAATCCTTAAAACTCATAGTAGTTTCCTAGAAAAGGCAACGCAGATTAAATCCAAATTGAACATTCCTAACACCAGAGAAAATCTACTTATAAGAGAAAATCCATTGGAATTATTGCAACCTACCTTCAGTTTGGAATTAATAGAGGAAATAAGTATATCAGACGCACCAAAAGAAATACAAAAACTTCTAGCCCTGAAAACAATCAATACTAGGTATCCCACAGAAGAATGGCTGCACATATATACTGATGGATCCTCCAAGGAAAACCTTACTGGAGCTGGAGTTACGTGTTCACATTTTTCCTTTTATATTCTGTTGGCAGAGACACAACAAATTATGATGGAGAAATTGAAGCTATGCACATTGCTCTCCGACAATTATTAAATCTTCCCTTAAATAAATTTAACAAGGCAGTAATTCTTTCAGATTCTAAAGCTGCAATTCAGGGAATATGTTCAATTACTACAAAGAAGTCAACAAAAATTATAGAATGCAACAAAATGTTAACACAACTCCAAAAAGTTAATAAGACTGTTCATCTCCAATGGATTCCAGCACTCTGTGGGGTCATGGGGAATGAAGCTGCAGACTCACTTGCAAAGAAAGGCACAACAATGAAACAAAAGTCTAAATTCAATTTCTCATATTCCTCAATAAAACGCTTGATCATTAAAAAATTTTCTCATTCATACCTACAAGAAATAGAAGCAAATGCCAAAGATAAAAAATGGAATACACTACTTTCCAACCCGGATATAATCCCCCAGAGACCAAGGAAAACAGCGGTTGCAGGCTTCCGACTATTGACAAATCACGACTGCTTAGCAAGTCATCTCTATAGAATAGGTATCTCAGCCTCACCAATATGTGTCCTGTGTAACGATCCAGCAGAAATGAACGAAGACCACTTGAAGACCTGTGAAGCATTAAGATCAGAAGAAACTACAGTTCAAAAGTATTGGAAAGCACGAATGTTGATGGCTTCATTGCCAGATGCAAGGCACTAGAAAACAACAACAACAACATATATCAATGCTTATGTACATCAGCAGAAACTGCTAAGACAGTAGCTTTAATTCACTCAACTATTACATATGGAATTAAATTGAAGGGATCAACTTCAAAAGCGAGTTTAAAGATAATTTTTATATTACAGAAACAAGCTTTAAGATACATTGCAAAATTGCTCATGAAAAGCTCATGTAGGGAAGTATTTAAAAGATTATCAATCCTAACTCTTCCTAGCATTTTTATGCTAAAATCCATTATGTGCATATGCAACAGGTCACTTCCTTTAATTCATCAATCCATAATCGTGACACAAGGGGAAAGCAGGACCTGATGACTCAAACACATAGCATAAGATGATATGAAAAAAAGCCTTGATATATAGGTAGTAGATAACAAATTACCAATCAGCTTTTGGAATAACACCTCATTGAACAAATTTATATGCCTACCTATACATTAACCAAATGCATGATAAATAAAGCATATCATAGTGTGATGAATGCATATGATGCATTTTTAAATGAAAACTTACTAGTAACTAATCTTTGCTAGCATATGTGTATTAGTTGTTATTATTAAAAAATTATTCACCTTGTATGTGTGAGTGTGCATGCTAATGTTGTTTTGTATGTGTGTGAAAGTGCGAGTGTATGTGTGCATGTGCATGCCTGCATGTGTGGTTCGTGCATGTGTGTGCGCACACGTGTGTGTGTATGCCAGTAGATTATATAGAATGAAAAGAGGATTAATCTGAAATTATGTTTATTATGGCATTCTATTGGCATGTTTAATTTCATGTACATGATGTAGGCAGACAAGAAATAAAATAAACAGAGATATTTCCTTCTGAGTATAATGGTAAAAGGGAAATTGAGAAAACTTAAGCAGCAGTCAAATCTTTTAAGAGTGGTTGCTATGTTATGGCTTTGCTATGACAAGAAGAGAAAATAAGAATGAATGTTGACTTCCTGTTTCAGAAAAGAGTAAATTGAAAATTCAAATCTAGAACAAGGATTATCTAAAAAATGGCTAACTCTAAAGAAAGATGTATTTGAGAAGTTATGTGCTTTGATGAAATCTACATTTTCTGTGTGATAAGATTTTGTCTGTCTCTTACGGTTTATCAGTTATGCAAAGGGCATTCAGAATGAAGAGGACTTCAAAGGCTATTACGAGAAAATTCAACATATATATTTCATTGTTCATAAAAATGCCTTAAACATGTGGTCATTTAATCAAAACAGGAGCCAGTTTTAGAGGAGATCAAATTTTTTGGAAACATGTCCATGTAAAGGATAGTTTGGAATGGGAGAGATTTTTTTTTAAAAATCTTTGTGTCACATACTTGAAAGATACTGTACATAGTATCAGGATTGGTATTTGTCGAACTTTTCATTTTGTGTTATATATATAGCAGAAAATGTAAAAATATGATGACATTTCTAATCATTGACGTTAATACATTTAGTTTCTCTTTTAAGTAGCATTTCTTTAGCTATTTTACAAACATAGGAAGCAGAGCTTTTTATTTAGGTTCTGCTACTCTCATGGCATAAAGCTTCCAGTAGTTTCACATGGCCTTAAAGAGGCTGAGTGATTGCTGCTTCAACTTACCTTTACCTAGAAAAAATAGTAATGAAAACATGTAGAAACCTTGGGTTGTATGTTACAACCTTTTGGGGCAGTAAGTTTTAATAACAGTAAAAAAAATACGAGGAAGAATATAGTGAAATAAAAAAACACTAATATTGATGAAAAAACAAACTACATCAAATAAAAAGAAAGATAATGAAGAAACTGTTTTTGTAACAACCTAAACTATTCAAGTTGTACATTACCTGTTCTACATCAGCATGTGAAGTTGTTGCAGTATCCCATGCATCCATAACTCTACCTTGTGCCATTGTGGGGCAAATTTCCTATATTAACATCAGAAAGAAAAATGAACACTTAGAGCACAAGTTATATTACTGTTTTACAAAACAGCAAACAATAATTATTGTTTTTTTTTTTAATTTAAAAGGTGAGTTAATTAATAACACTGAACAACACTTACAACATATTCCAGAAAAATATGTTGTAAGTGTTGTTCAGTGTTATTAATTAACTCACCTTTTAAATTAAATTAATTACAACAACACTGTTTTCAAACTTCTATGAAAGGAAGATAGAATTATTGTATTTATATTCAGTATCAATAACATTTATTGCATCCATAAAATAAAGTTACATATGGAATTGCTAATTAAATAAAATACACAAAAAAGATTGTATTAGAAAAGAGATTAAAAGAAAAAGGATTACAATACAAATAATAAGCACCAAATTATAATCAAATAAAACATATCAGTACATTATAAATAAATAATGTACAAACTCCTCCTCTAGTGATTTAGCCCATCAAAATAAGTTTCCCTATAAATATTTAAAAAGCTATATAAAGATTGAGAATTATGTTAGCTGCAAAATTTAAAGGAGGTTGATAATTGACTATTACTATTCTTTATCTTATTGTACAAATAAATTTTGTGTGTGCAAATGATATTTATATCGCCAGTTGTACAGCCTGATCTTACAGTGTGTTTAATTACACACCTATTGCAAGGCGTAGCAAGCCTATGATTAGATTTTGTGTTGAACTAGCCACCGTTAAATTATGCAACAGCTATAGGAGATAAAATAATCTTAGTTTGAAGGACACATTCACTTTATTAACTAATAAAAACCTACTATAAAGGTATACTTTCATAGTTTCTCTACTTAAATATGCTTAAATATTTTTTATTGAAATATCATACTGATATTTGTAATATTCTTGATATTAGAAAAATAATATTTCTGTCTTTACCACTTTGTGTATTTAGAAGCATAATAGTATTAAAACATTGTTGTTTAAGGTTGTCATGTGTCATTAAGCCTGGTAGATTTGTTGTGCAAACATCTTTGGGCTTTGAGAGGTACTATCTGTCCTCTGATTGATTTGTTTATGATTTTGACCCTACTGTACTGTAGTGATTTCTAATCAAGATTCCTAAGAGTCCTATAAGCAATTTCTGCATAAAACTGTGAAACCTATTATCAACACACAAATGGTGGCTTTTGCAACCAGTCACTTAAAATTTGCCCATTTTTTTCTTATCATAATAAAATCCCAGATTAAAGTTTCAATGCATTGAAGATGTTGTATACCAATTTTCAAATATATCAATTTTGAACAATGCTAAGTTTATAAATGAGACATGTATGAATGCATCAGGAGTCATTTCATAAATACTCAAACAAAGTAAATGTTTTTAACTTGCATGAGGAAGAGCAACTATGGCTGACACAAAATTTAATGGTGGCTTGTTCAACACAACATCCAATCAGAGGCTTGCCACACCTTGTGATGTTGTATAGTTGAACACACTGTTAATCATGCTGTAAAGCTGGTGAGATAAATATCATTTGCACCTACAAAATTTATTTGCACACAGGAAAGAGAATAGTAATGGTCAGGGGTCAGCCACCATTAAATTTTGTGTTTGTCATGGTTGAAATAAAATGTGCTTGAACATTAAATGCAAAATTCAATGGATATTTCTTACATGCAAAACTGAATCAGATTTGACAAATTCAATTCCACGGACACACTCAGGTTTTTACATGATGGGAGACATTACAAGGATGCCATTGTGACTGTCTAAATATAACCAGTGTGAAAGAATAAATGTTAATATATTGTATATACATACCTAATAGCTCTATCACTTTGCTAACCAGATGCCAGATAAGCCAATGTGTTTCAAGTTCTTGAGGTTTACAAATGTGAAAGAAAGAATGTATCTGTATATTAGTTTTGGGATTATTTTGGTTAATGATGAGAAAAGAATGTGACTCTTATAGGAGGGGACGTAGAACTATGAAATTTATGTCCTTATGCTCCTGATGGGATGGTCCCTGGGAGGAAGGGGTGAGGTGGGGGGGATATTAAGGGTGGCCGAACAGTCGAGAGACGACAGCAGGGGCCAGCAGCCCAACAGCTACACTTCCCGGTAGCAGTGTGTACAACTGGTTCCCCTACTCCTGTGGGTTTTCAGATCTCCTGGGTGGGTGCAGGACATGGAGACCTCCCCTATCTGGAAGACGAGGAGCTACAAATAGCAAATGAACCTTTCATGCTGTTAAAACCCCTGTCAACATTTAGAGTAGAAAACCATTTGAAAGTAATATATTGTGTAGTAAAATTGTTACCATAAAAACTCTCCATGAAAAAAATACATATACGTGCCGAATTTTGCAGTGATCGGCTAAGCGGTTTTCAAGATTAACAGTTAGATATATACAAACATTCAAGTTGTATAGATGATATGAATTGTTTGTAGAAGAGTGAGTGGAGAAAGACATGTGAAGGTGTTACCTAAAACTGAGTAGAGTAAAAACTGTGAATGTAACATGCAGCATTTCTATATCAAACATGCACAAAATTGTATGACATTTCTAGAAGAGTAAGTAGAGAAACAGTTATGAGTGTATTACCCAAAAAGAAGTAGAGAAAACAGTATGAATGTAATATGTAGCATTTCTATTTGAAACATGCATGAAATTGTATGACTTATTTGTAGAGCAGTGAGTAGAGAGAGATGTGAATTTGTTTCCTAATAGTGAGAGGAGAAAACAGTATGAATGTAATAGCATTTCTATTTAAAACATACAGAACATGGCATGACTAATTTTAAAAGTGGGGATAAAAATGTTTTTTGGTGCAAAATCACGTTTTTTTATGGAAAATTATTTATAGAAGGGTGAGTAGAGAACGAGATGTAAATGTGATACCTAAAAGTAAGTAGAGAAACCACTGTGAATGTAACATGCAGCATCTCTATTTCAAACATACAGAAAATTGCATGACTTATTTGTAGAAGAGTGAGTAGAGAAAGAGGTGTACAAAATTTGATCGAAATCGTTAGAGCTGTTTCCAAGTTGCGCAGAATATATATATTTATATACAAGAATGAATTTACTGGTGTTTTGCTCCTCACTGTAACTTTTCTATCTGACCTTACCTTGATCATCTCTTGTTCTCTTCCGACCCCGATGCTGCTAGGGTTCCTGAGGGCTAGGGAGTCTTTATTTTTCCAACCTCTCCATTTCTCTATAAAACCTTAATCCCTAACATCCTGACCTGTCATGGCATGTAATATGTCCTCTGATTGGTAATCAGAGGATATGGTCGGTGAATTTATTTTGATAACTCTCCCGGTCAGGTCGGTGAGACCCGTAAACCAACGACAGGTGTGGTCCTCCAGACATTCTGGGGGTTGTGAGAGAGCGATGTGACCGCCAAAACATAAAAATATGGTGCTCTCTAAGAAGCGGTTACATTTACTGCTAAGTCTCTTCAATATTTATGAAAGTGAAAAATATTGGAGAGCAAGTGGATTAATGACTTCATTGTCAGAAATCCAGCATTAGCTAACAACAACAACAACAACAACAACACTTAGAACCCTGAGACAGTCAACCAGGACGAAAAGTGAAGTGAAATGAGAAGGGACAGGAAATACAGGAGATATAATTATCCTTCCCAGTATTCACCAAGCGACCCAAGAAAAACCTCGGAAAAAAACCCATGGTCATAAAGTTTTGACCATTTGAACCTCCAGAATGCGAGTTACAGAAACCACTGCCTGAGTCATCTTGCTCGATATGTTCCTCTTGTAACTCACATAATAGTGCAATACCACCCCACCTCATTTCTGCAAACAAATGCACATTTGTTTGATGGATATTGAAACCTTAAAGGAACTAGTTTTTGTAAATGGAAAAAACTTTCCAATTACGCTGTGGCCTAGAGTAAAACCTTTGTATTTAAAGAAACAAGCACCAAGTGTACATAGACCCGGGAATAAAAATGAAGGAAAAATGTAAAAGCAAAACAGTAAATATTAAACAGTTCTTCTGAAGTAGGTATAATGGATGACATACATCAATAAAGAACATACCGAGTAAAGAAAATTGAGTAAATTTAACTCGTTACATTACGGTTCCAAACATATAGAAATTGTATGAACTGTTTGTTGAAGATGAATAGAGAAAGAAGTTTCTTGTGCTTAGTAACAGAAAAATGAATAGAAAAAGCCATGTAAATGTTATACGTTGCATTAATACTTCAAACGTATGGAAAAATGTATGAATTGTTTGTAGAAGAGGGAATAGAGAAGGATATGTGAATGTATCACGTAAAAGAAAAGGACATAGTGAAAATCACGTGAAAGTAATATATTGCGTGGTAAAATGGATTGCATAAAAACCATGACCAAGAATAAATAAATAAATAAATAAATAAATAAATAAATGAATATAAATAAATAAATAGACTGACTGACTGACTGACTGACTGACTGACTGACTGACTGACTGACTGACTGACTGACTGACTGACTGACTGACTGACTGACTGACTGACTGACTGACTGACTGACTGAGTGACTGACAGACAGACAGACAGACAAACAAATAAAAAAGAGGACATTTTGATGTGCCAATTTTCATGGCGATCGGTCAACCGGGCTTTGAAGATCATCGTTTATCAACCTCATACATACCAATGTCCATATATAAATATCCCAAAATTAAACCGACAAACTTTGGGAGGTCATAGACAAGATTACTTTAAACACTTTGTCAAGGAACGTATTTTGCTACGATGCTTCGTTTAAGCGCTAGACGAGTTAATGCCATAGATTACTGCCTCCCACCCAGTTTAAGTATTTACGGCAAAATCAATAATGCAAATTAGTGTTGCATGTACCTTAGTAAATCTTAATCCAAGAAACAAACACAAAACACAAATATCTCAATGTTTACAGTTAATCACAGCTTTACTATTCAAAATTAGACCGACAAACATTTAAACCAGAGAAATTGCTGGCGACTTTGCAAGAGTATGTCAGAATAGAGCAGGCCGACGCACTCTTTGTGTTAATCGCAATGGGCGTGCGTTCCAACATTTACTTAGAATAGTAAAGCTGTTGATTTTGCCGTCAATACTTAAACTGGGTGGTAGGCCGTCTAGCGCTTTAACGAAGCACCGCAGAAAAAAAACTTTCCTTAGCAAAAAGTGTTTAAAATAATGTTGTCTATCAGCTCTCAAAGTTTGTAGGTCTAATTCTGGGACACCTGTATGTACACACACACACACACACACACACACACACACACACACACACACACACACACACACACACACACACACACACACACACACACACACACACACACACACACACATACACACACATACACACACAAACACACACACAATAATTAATTGTATGTTAAAGAGCGAGTAGAGAATAACCTGTTAATTGTTACGTAAAACAAAAGCGAGTAGAGAAAATAATGTGGATGTAATACGTTGCATTTCTATTTCAAACATATGGGAAATTGTATGAATTGTATTTTGTAGAGCCAGTAGAGAACGAAATGTGATTGTGTCTCATAAAAGAAGACTTACTAGAGAAAATAAATAGCATAGAAACCTTTTCCATGAAAAAACATATATGCGTGCCAAATTTAGCGGTGATTGGTCAACCGGTTTCTGAGATTAACGGTTACTGTATACAGATATCCATTTTGTAAATACAACCTAAGCCCACGGCGCAATAACACTATCCGGGCCAAGGCTTGCCGTCCAGCCGCTGCGTCCCCCACCTCTGCCCACTACAGGCGTCAAGAGTGGGGTGCAGTACTGGAGGGTGGAACGTGGTCAGCGCCCCGAGCCCTCCCGGCCGGTTATGCGGTCTTCACGACCTGGGGTCACTATTTCTTTATTCAAGCTCCTCAGTTGGCCCCATCGGGCCTTAACGAGGCTGGTGCATTCCGTGCCGGTACCGGGGATTGAAGCCGTGTCCCCCGCGCCATAGGCAGGCGCGCCACAACTGCGCTACGGGGGCGGTCATTTTGTCATTCCTTAGATAATATAAATTGGTTGTAGAAGAGATGTAATGTATTACCTAAAATGAGAAGAGAAAACAGTGTGCATGTAATACGTAGCATTTCTATTTCAAACATACAGAAAATTGTATGACATTTGTAAAAGAGGGAATACATTTTTTTTTTTTGTGTCCAACTGCGTTTTTTCAGGAAAGGCAGCTATATAGATTACCTTAAAACGCAAAACCTTATTTGAATACAAAATTTGATCAAAATCGTAAGAGCCTGTCCAAGATGCGCGGAACATAGATTAGACATGATGTTTTAGCAACTCACAAAATTTGAGCCTCCAGATACAGTGGTTTTGGAGAAAATGGTACCGATATGTATAACATTATGTTACGGCAAAATGAAAAAAAAAAAAAAAAAAAAAACATCAGAAAAAAGAGTGGCAGGTCCAACATGTTATTTAAATGTGATTTTAAAGTCACTGTGACGTTTTAGCAGCTCAGAAAATGTGAGCCTCCTAGATGCAATAATTTTGGAGTAAATGGAACCTACATATAGAAAGTTATAAGTTAAAAGCTAAAAACCCAAAAAAGGCCATCGCAGGTGCAGCATGTTATTTATATGCGATTTTCACAACTATAAAATGTACAATCCATATATTATATATCAATTAATGCATGCGGAAATTAATGGAGATTTCAATAGTGAACAGAAAAAGAAATCGACATTTTTGACCTCAGAAACATGCCATGTACTCTTAAAAATTAGAGCCTTCAGATATTTTGGAAGACATTGCAGGCGAATATAAACTCTGAGAGGGTGGACACAATTATTTTTATTAATTATTATTATTATTATTATTATTATTATTATTATTATTATTATTATTATTATTATTATTATTATTATTATTATTATTATTATTATTATTATTATTATTATTATTATTATTATTATTATTATTATTATTATTATTATTATTATTATTAATTATTACTGCACGAAGAGACCAATTATTGTAAATAGAACGTCCAAACGTCCCTGAAGAGAATTGTCAAAACTAACGCAGCACGAAAATTGATATTGGTCACCATATATTGCGAAGAATCTGTGTACTATTTGATGGTGACACATCGAAAGAAAGCATCCCAGGTCGCTCTGAAATCAGATGTGGAAAATCGTCATTACCTGTACATACATTGTTTCTCGCAGAGAATGTGGTTGGAAGGAGTGTGTTGATAACAAAATCCCTAGTGTTTTCTTAGAAAGAGTACGAGGTTGAGGTAGAAAATATACGCTCTTGTGCCACCAGTGCTGGAGTACTAATGTTGCACGATGAAGGGGTCCCTGATACAGGAAAGCGTGGCAATTCTATGCACTTGTGGTATATCTACATTATAAAAATGTTTATACCTTATTGCACTTCCAACATCACACTTTGTAACACGCTAATGTAACATGCAATGCAATGAACTTTGCTTAAAAATGAAGACTTTTAGCCAAAACACCCCTGCAGTTTGGGGGCAGGGGTAGCGCGTCTGTCACATATTTAAGAGGTACCGTGTTCAAATCTCGTTAGGCGAGCTACGTAGATAATGCTTATTTTCGGGGTTTTCCATTATCGTGAAAGATAGCTAACTCTATGCTCTCTGAACCCTGGCTCATATGACCACCATTTCACCCATTTCACTGTCCGATATGATCTAACCATTTAAAGGAGATTAAACCTTAAAAAAGGAACTTAACGTATTTACCCATATTGTTTCGTACTTATCGTTTGTGAATGCGAATGAATTAGGTTTTAGGTGTGTCGTCATCCAGCCTAATTTATTATTATTATTACTTTTCGTCCGTGTTTGTTATTCATCTGTGCACCTGGGAAAGTCACAAATACAATCTCATTTCGGAGATGAGCATTTTTAAAAGTGTTTGAAGAATTTTTCTTGGAATAATTCTTAAGTGGTTTAAACTGGAACAAAATGAAGCAAAGTTAATATTTAAAGACTTCCCAAAATTTAATATTTTGAATAATTTTCAAAATAACAGAACAAAAGAATATAATTAGATACTATTTTCTTCACAATTTTGTAAATTAATGTATGAATAATACAATTATTATTAAACAAAATTGTACTTATCTCTCACAAAGATACTTGTGCCCATATATTTTTTCTTTTCTTTTTAACTAACATTGAGCACAGACAGAAAATAATGCTGAGCATGTCTATCAACAATGTCGTAATGATTGTTTTATTCTTTGTTTATTCATTCTTCAGGAATGGAGTGCATCATGACTGGAGTTCGGAATTAAAATGATAGCACCAAGTTAAAGAGGGACCCACGAAGATCCTATATTCTTATATTTTTTATCTGTAACAGAGTTTAATACATGATCATGTTTAAATGGGATACCAATCAATATTAGGTAACACATTGATTACATTTTCAGGATCGTCACAAACACGCAAAAATATGCTAGAAGACAATGCTAGAATATTGTTTCTTAAATGCTTAAAAATAAATATTTAGTGTGTTAGTTACAAAAGTAGAGGTTTGGTAACGAGAGGCTCAAGTTAGAACACGACCGAAGGTAGCAGCGAATGTTGTCTGCAATATATTATCTATGTTTAGAGTATTTAAGTACATGTTGTATATTTAGTATATTTAATTAAATGTATTTATTGTGGAAACTATATTTTTAGAGAAAGAGTAATGTGGGCTTTGGGGAAAAAACACAATACATTAACAAAGATTGCTTCTTATGTGAATTTTAAGTAAAAATTAGTGAAGAAGATGAACTTTTAGGGTTCATCAGGAAAATTTTGAAGGCACTCCAAGATGCAATTTTTACCTAATATACTTCCAGAAAAGTCAAGGAAAGTTTATTTATGTAGTTATACCAAATTCTAGGACTAGTGTTAGTGTTGCGAAAATGTCCACCAATCAGTATTACAAATTTTAATGGTTGTAATATTCCAACAGCTATCAATTAGCTGAGGAAGATCTCGTTTAAATGCACATTTTTATCATCAAGAAAAATAAGATGTACGAGATGTTCATCATTAAAGTGTAACTTACGTTTTGATAGGGAGCTTTACATTTTGTAGAATACAAAGTATAGCTTTTGTTGTCTAGTAACTGTGAACTATAGCATCATTAATTATTATAGTAGTAGTAGATAATACAGTTTTAAGTTCAGTTTTTATGAAATAAATCTGGATAGATATGTATTTATCAAGTATTTTGTAACATTATATACATATTAAATATCCTCTTGTAAAAATTATCCGTTATTAGACACTAAGGTATCACGTAAGTTTAATATAGTTAAAGCCGATAATATCCGAGTAACTGAAAAGTGGAAAAATAATTTATTTATGGGGGGGGGGGGGGAGATCCAAAAAAGTTGAACTTTATCGCAATGCTAACAGTGCATTCGTGATAAAAGAAGGCTGTATGGCGTCGTGTTACACGTGGAATTTAAAAACTTTCTTTGAACGAGTTTTCAGAATAAAAAATAAAACGTTCAGCTCATTTTTCACTATTTTCTTGGCTAAATGTTCTAATTGTTGAAGTGTATAATAAATTTGTAATAAGGCTGTAACGTAGCAAAGAATGCTAATGAACATGCGTATAACGTAAAGACGATGTGAAGTAGATGTTACCTGGAAACGTGGATGAGTAGTAGACGACGACTTGCTGGAGAAGGAAGCAATGCAGCTACTGAGGCGCCTGGCTAACGCCGCGGTTCATCACTTGGCGCCACCCTAACCCATGCCGTCGAGACGGCGGGCGACGTGTATGTGTGTCACCAAACTATGGGGTTAATAACCATTAATGTGCTTCTCTCCAATATTTCTGTAGTATATAATGCCCAGGAATAATAAAACTCCAAAAATAGGCAAATGAAGCCTTTAAACGTTTCAGAATAACCTGAAGCAAATAGAAAACACAACCGTCAAGAATTTAAAAATACCCATATAAATTAAATGTTTTTAGAACTTTAAAAACTGAGCATAAAAGCTGCTTCATCTGTGAAGAACTTCCAAGGCAGATGGGATAGGTAGAATGTATGCAGAAACATTTAACCAAATTTTAGAACATGATAAAACGAAATGAAACAATAGAAAATGTTTTATTCACATGGCTATAGGCTTAAAATATCGTAGAAATAGGAGTAGGGAAGGCGCAGAGGGGGACTTAGACAGTTCGACCTTAGATATCTTTTGTACCTGAACCCCGGAGGGGCATCCCCGGAAAGGAGGGGTGAGGCAAGAGGATACGGAGAGCGGCCAACCAGGCACAGGCACTAGGCACTAGGCACAGCAGAGATAGAGCCCCTATATTTTTCCACCTATAACCTCCCTGACACCAACCAGTACACCGGTCCCCCGCCGGTTCGTGCTTTCTTTCTTCAAACGTTATCTTTCCACGGCTCCAAAGTGGTCATTACATGCCATTTATTTATCCTTATTGCTTAATAAACGTGCAGAAATCTACACATATTTAATAAGGTAGAAGACATTTGTTGATCAAAACGCCATTTGTAACTTTTAGGCATCGTCTCTGATTTTGAACAAACTATGCATAGCACTGTGCGTAAAATATCCTCCTAGTGTACCTACGCTGTTGCACTTTGCACATATGCCAACACTGGTACATACAGGGAAGTATAGGGACTTGGACTGTATAAAGTCTTCTCAGCACAGTGTTTAGAAGTACAGAAAAGTTTATTCTATTTCTTTGAGCTTCCTTTTCTGCAAGTCGAAGATATAAACGAATCTTTTTACAGAGTACATGGCTTCGAAACCCACTTGTGACAGGTTGCGTGCATTTTGTAACTTCATCTGCGATAGTTGCAACTCTGACGAAGCTGTCTTTCCCCTTGAGTTATGATTATACAGAGTTTTGAAAGATTTTTGGAAAGAGTCCACTAATGCAGTGAATGTAGTTGTATCATTTCATTCCAAATTCAATATTTTCTTCCATCGAAGTCATCCGAACATTTTCAAGTGCATAAGCACCACAGTACAGTTTTAAGTTTAAACCTATATTGAGATCTAAAGCAGCCAGCATAAAGTTCCCAAAGATGGTAACTAAGTAGACACATTTCAAACTCAAGCGATACCTTCTGAAGGCAATAGCAACATTTTAATTCGTTAAAACAGTAGTATATAAATTAAAATTAGAACGTAGGCATACTATAATTCATTTATTGACTTAACGAAACTTTTTTTAACTACACTTAAGTTTTACGTTTCTAGGGTTGATCTTATATTTTATGCTTTTTCCTCGCGTAAGACGGTTTCTTCCGTTTTTCTACTTTTCGGGGAGGGAAATCAATTTTTCACCACAAAATGCAATTGCCAATATTCTGATAGATTGCACTGCTATGTAACCATATGCTTATTTCAAAAACTTTGGCAGCAACAATAAAATACAGCTGGCTATTCTGTGCAGCGAGAACGTATGTGCGGCATCATGGTTCATTGTTATGCATTTTGTTATATAGCTGGGAGATGGACTATTTATTTATAGTGTAGACCGTAGAGCCAAGCAAACCCTTAACTGACGAACAAAACTATATTTCTAATACAGCAAGGTTAAGGTGAATAATAAGCATTTGTATAGAATAGAAGTGTTGTAGTGAATAATAAAGTTTAATATTTTAAAATTATTTTGTTGTTGAACGGCGCTGTCAATATTAGCGTCGCCGGTGTGCCAGAATTTCGTCCTGCAGGAGTTCTTTCACATACCAGTGGAGCTGCCGTTTCTAAGCACACTTAAAAACCATCGGTCTGGACCGGATTTGAATCCGCGACCTTGGGATTAGTGGACCGCGTCTAACTGAGCCACCCAGAACGACAGTAGCAAAGTTATTAATCGTTTATGAATAAATTATTTTATCAAATCGTGTTAACTTTATATTTGATTTTTGTTTCGGTCTTTTAATTTTCAAAATGAATACATTTTAATGTGAGAAACAGATGCACTAAGGAATTGATTGAATCTGAATAACAGGTGGTTATAAACTTTGCATATTCATGCGAAAATTTTTTTGGAAATTGCAAAATGTATTCAAAATTGTTTAGAAAAAGGAAAATCAGAAAATAAATACCAACAATATAAGTGCTCAAAACCAGAATGAGTCTTGAAAATTCTATTTTGTTGTTTAGTTATGTGGGTAAAAAGAAAAAAATTATCCTTTTACCCCTTAAAAAAGAAAATCTTCCTTTTTCTCGCAAACAAAACCTGGCAACCCTAAATCATATCTATGCAATTTTACGTACATAGCCAGTCGTCAGCCTGGTAGAGTGGAAAGGGAAGTGCTAAGCTGGTCCATGATGGGGGAGTTTACTAATTTCTGGTGCAGCAGTTTACACAGTCTTTGTGGTGGAGTTTACATTATGTGAACGTAAAGTAGTATCCATCGCTTAACGACCACATTCCAAGAAGTTGTAAAACTGTCCCTCATCCCTCTTCGGCTGCTAATAACACGAACACAATAGAGAGGGTCCTTTCAATATCCTCTTATCAAACGGATCTGTGGTTGTCAAGTCGTTTGAATACTATCGAATATTCAGAGTGTCTAAAAGGCTGTGGGATGAGGAAAGCCGTCAACACATGGGGAATACTATAGCTTTTACTTGACTTGCTGGAGTTGACCTTCTCCGAAACTCCCTATGCCCAACCACCTCCTGCTATCCCGACCTCGATCGGAGATAGCATCTCCTCCAAAGATTTGGAGGAATTCCCTTCCCTCTTTAAATGTTTCGCGGACCTGATTAAGCGGGCCCTTCCCATATTGAGGAAGCGCAAACAGCAGCTTTCAAGTAAAAAACTAAGTCCCGCAGTCAAACATACTGTCCTGCTAGAGACGTTGTTCACAAGCACCACCCTGTAATGGCCTCGCGAATTCTCCGGAGATCTTCACGAGCCGCGTTCTGGAACGCAAACGGTAAGAGAGCAACGCTTTGGCATCCTAGAGTTTGTACAGTCCTGCGGAATTGACATCCTGGTGGTCAGTGAAACACGCCTAAATGCTGGTATAAACTTGTCGCTGCTAAGTTACCTCACCCATCGGTCAGATCGGCTCGGTGGACAGGGTGGCGGTAGAGCAATATTTATCAAAAACAACATCACCCACGCACCATTCCCTCTCCCTGCCCTTCAACATGTGGAGGTCACGCCATTAGGCTAACCATTGGCGGTCTGGGCACATTGTTGATTGCGGCGTATGATCCACCAGATCATCGCTTCTATGAAGCAGATTATATCACACTCCTAAACCTACACCCAGTAGTCTGCCTCACAGGACATCTCAACGCGAAAAATCATTTTGACCTCTCGGCGGTGAATGCACTGGACTCCTACCGTGATCCTGTCGTGGTGGACTCCACAGTCGTCATGCCAGCCCTCATAAGCTCAAATTAGATACAAAAGATCGACTGGGATGCAGGAGTCTTAGAACTAATCCGCTCTGTCGACCCTCGACCACGCATCGATAACATCGAAGCCCTGAAAGCTGCAACGACGGACTTTTCCCAGCAAGTTCTAAATGTGATACGCGCACACACTCACCACATTGCCTACAATAACCTCAACCTGAGAGCCATTTGAAACGAACTTCGGCAGTTGTTAAATGGTAAGGAAACTATCCGGCAGTTATGGTAGCGCTTCCGCCATCCCAGGATTGGATCAGTATACCAGAGGTTCAACACTCTGGCAAGGCGACTATTCCGTGCGCACCAAAAGACAGCTTGGGAACACACCCTTCAGAATGTAAACCTTGAAGAAAAGAAACCATGGAGGATCATTAAAGCTTTGAGGAAGGACAAGGCTCAATACCAGCATCCCTTACATGGCACTCGAGCCACACGAAAAAGCCACTGTGTTTGCAGACCAAACACAGGTGCAATTCGAACACTGGGAGGACCCATAAGACGAGGACTTCACTGAACTCGTGGAGGTGACCGTGCATTACCTCTATGAGGAGTCATAGCAACGCCACAGGGAGATCCACCTCCCCATAGTTTCCCCGAAAGCAGTGGCCTCAGAAATACATAGCCATTATGGATGATAGCGTCATAGTGTTCATGCTCAGCACCTTACCAAAAGAGCGGTCTTCCATTTGACACGGATTTTCAATACATGTTTACACCTCTGTCACTTTCCAGCTTGCTGGAAAGAGGCGAGAATAGTGCGCATCTTAAAACCCGGCAAAGACCCGGTCTTTCCTAACACCTACCACTTCATCAACATTCTCCCAACTGTCTCAAAAGTTTTTGAGCGGTTTCTCCTCGCCCGCTTAACGCCTCTCTTTTTGAGGAAAGTCATCTCCTACCGGGTTACCAGTTTGGTTCTCGTCAGGGTCACCCCATGACCATGCAGCTGCTGTGTGTGGCCAAGAGGGCTGCCCTGGGCTTCCAGGAAAACTTCAAGGCTATATTAGTGCTGCTGGATGTAGAAAAGACTTTCGCCACAACCTGGCACCAGGACCTTTTTTATAAACTAAAGTAGGCACATACCCCCCCCCCCCTATCTTGCTCTGATTAGCAGATTTCTTCGGAACTGCACTTTCAGAGTGAAAGTGGAAGGACGGCTATCAACAATCAGAACCATAGCGGCGGGAGTCCCAGAAGGCAGTGTAGTCTCCCTCTTACCCTTTGCAGCCTACAAGTCTGACTTGCCCACAGGACCTCAGACTGTTAGGTGCCAGTATGCAAACGATGTCCTCATCATGGCATGGAATAAGAATTACCGTTACTGCCTCCCTCCTTACAACCCCAACTTAACGTCGCTGGAGCGAGAAGTGAAGAAGGACTATCAGTCCGGGGAAAAGCTCCGCACTCCTCCACGGAAAGGCTCGCCAGAGCGGTCACTACGGTTTAGGCAGAGAAATATCCCATGGGTAACCTCCGCCAAATACCTCGGTGTACTCCTCGACCGCGGACTAACTTTCACTCCAGACGTCCGCACAAATGATGGACTCAGCCCGCTTCGCTCTGACAGTTATATCCAGTTTTTCGTTCCAACATGCTCACATACCGTAAACTACGCCTTTATCTGGCGATCCTGTATAGCGGCGAAGTCTGGGGGCGGCGGCACCTACCACCGTTCGCAGGCTGTAGTCTGTGCAGAACAGGGTGCTAAGAATAATCTAGGACACTGGGTGTAGATTCTCATTACACCCCCCTACATTGTGGACATGGTGAGAGTGAGAGATCCCGAACTATGTATGCAAAACTAGCCATCCACACCAACCAGCTGGCACGGGTGCTCGGTCGATACGACCACAGAGCTCAAGGAAGGAGATCCACTCTGGGATCTCCTCGCTAAACGATGCTGCCACAACTAACATACCCAACTTGAACCCAGAGACCATCACCTTAATCCGGTTCCCTTCCAGTCAACCAGAATGTCAGTTACTGGTGGCCTCACAAGTGACGCATCTGGCTGACGGAGTGGGCGTGGCCCTACGTGGACGGCTAACACAGTGGTTCATTCCGTCCTAGTAAGACTGGAAGATCCCAAGCCCTTGGACTCAAAAGCTTGCGAAAATTTTAATTTACTTTACTAAGCTGCATAGATAAAGTTGCATCAGTCGGCTAGGTACTGTGCAGATATAACCTGTACGACTTGCTCTAGAATGCTGGACCTTCTCCGGTCAGTTCTAGTTCTGCTGTAGTTTACTGCAGGAGGTGTCATATTGGACGGTCAATGAACGAAATGGGTGAAATGATACTCAAATGAGCCCAAGGTCCACAGAGCTTTAAGCTATCCAACATTCGTCTCAGGATAAGGGAAAATCTCTGCGAAAACCTTATCCGGATAACTCACCCTAAGCGAACAGAAGGAGGCGAACCACTCAGCCTTCATAATTTATTTCCTCTCATTTGCCATTTCTTTGTTCCATTTTGTTTTTATATTGTCCCTGTAATTATTTTGTTTGGGACAATGTTCGCTACAATGAAAGAAGAGCAATTGCGTATTGCGTAATTATTTTAGTAGATACAGCATTATTTAATTTGAATAAAATATTGCGTTACAACAATGCATAATTAGTCAAAGTAGAAGGACTGATTTAAGAAGTGAATATTTATTGTGACATCGGGCTCGGTGCACAACAATGGACGGACGGAGCCAAGCTACTTTACAGCACACGCCGTGTAGGCGAGCGGGCAAGACGTTCAAGGTTAGGCTACCTCGCGTGACTGCCGTATGTGCTTAACTGTTAACAATGGAAGCGGCAGAAACAAAAGGGATTTTTCTAGCACTTTCGAGAAGCATCTGGTTTAGTCATTTCCGGTGCGTGTGTATGGAATCGAGAAAGGTCCGTGTGACGTCATTCTCGGTATATAAGGAGATCTGAGAACAGTATGGGAGTTTTAGAGTTGAATTACGGACACAAGTCAGTGAGTGAGTGTGAGACAGCTGTGCGTATGTGTCATCGTGTGGCACGTTGCATGTATATGTATACATACACTGTATACATACAGTGAGCGTCGCGAGTGATTGTAACGTCGTTATTAGGTATGAGAGGCAGAGGAAGTGAAGAAAGACACTAAAACGACTGAGCAAGTTTATGAGAAGAACAATTGTGAGTTGTGATAGCCCAAAAGACTGTAGACTGTGTTAACGACGAGAAGAAAACTTTTATTTGTGGTAAAATTTTAGAATACAGTACAGTAAAGTGATAGCAAAGTAACCGGATCTGATTTTATCATTTTGTTGCAGTATTTACCATGTTTCCACGGAGGATTAAAATCCGAATGAGCAGTTTTACCATGAGTATTATACGTTCGATCTATGTTTTCACACTATTTTCGATTTTTTCTTTTTTATAAGGTTTAATGTCATTTCAAGTTTACATAGATGATGAATGGAATAATGATGCTCAAATTTGAGATTTGAACTTGGGCAATCCGCATTATTAGATGACCTTGATACTTAATGAGAAGATTTGAACACGGAGCTTAAGGTTCTTAATTAGTTATTGTTGGCAATATATGAATATAATTAAAATCAATTCCCAACTGGGTAGCTCAGTTGGATACACACCGGCCTACTGACCCCAAGATCGCGGGTTCAAATCCGGCCCAGACCGATGGTTTATAAGTGTGCTTAAAAACGACAGCTCCATGTTAGTGAATTTACTGGCATGTAAAAGAACTCCTGTGGGACAAACTTCCGGCATACCGGCTACGCTGGTGTGATCCGAGCAATTGATAGCGTCGTTAACATATTTTTTATTTCTTATGAAACATCAGGTGCATTGACTTTGAGAGGCAAAACGTGTTGAGCTCCTTTTTCATGAAGAATTCAATATACCCAGTTAAGAAAAGGTAAAGGGTACAGACACAGAGGGGGGGACACCTCGCTCACGTCGACCTACACAGATTTATTCTGGCTACCATCCCATAAGTGGCAAGGATGAAATGAGGGAACCGAAGGTGACACTCAGGGTCGCAGCTAGACAGGCCACAGAGACGCGTGGAAGTCCCTAGGAAGTGCTGAAATCTCTTCATCCCGACGCCAGGCCCCGCCGAGAAGCCATCACACCGCAGGCTCGGTGCCCCACTGAGCGTACCCCTCCTTCGGAGGACAAGGGCCGCCAAACACCACCTAGCGCCGAGAACAGCTATGGTATAAATAGCACACTCCAGCATTCGCCTAAGTGACACGGGGAAGCCTATGTCAGAGTGCTCGGCCAGGGGAATCGAACCCGCGACCTCCTGAATGCGGTACCTAATAAGTATATTTAAAAAGTAAGAATGATCCATGAAACTGTAGCAATTACATTTTCGGAGTATTTCCAAAGGAACTTACCCAAGGCTTCCTCAATTCTAAGGATTCTTTAAGGAACGCCTCTGCATATCGCTCTAGAATTACGAAAATGATTTTGCATTTCAGGTTTGAATGCTTATTGTTGTTGTTATTATTATTATTATTATTATTATTATTATTATTATTATTATTACTACTACTACTACTACTACTACTACTACTACTACTACTACTACTACTACTACTACTACTACTACTACTACTACTACTACTTATACTACTACTAATACTACTACTACTACTACTACTACTACTACTACTACTACTACTACTACTACTACTACTACTACTACAACTACAAATACTACTACTACTGCTGCTGCTGCTGCTGCTGCTGCTACTACTACTACTACCTACACCTCATGCTCTAGATTTTATGCAGAGTACTATTTCCTGCAACACTGTATCTCCGAATATATCACTCTTTATAATCAGTTTCCTGATTTTTGTAAGAGGAAATTAGAAGGAAATATTCTGCATTCATAGATAATGTTTTACTTTAAATTCTTGTGGTTTTCTATGTTCATCCCTAATGACCTAGTTGTCGACGGGCCGTAAACCCCACTCTATGTTCATGAATTTTTGACATGTAACGCCAAGATTTTTATATTTGAGGCAATCAATTTCAGAGCTCCATGGAAGCGGAACTAACCAAGTTTTGGATAATAAATCTTATCAGTAAATGTAAACCGAATTTCACATTTAATGACATATGTTTAAATTTTAATAAAGTTCTGCACATGAGGGTTTTATGTAGTAGCAAACACGTCAGGCATATTCCCCACGCCAAAGAAAATCCCGCAATGACCCCCTTCTCAAAGGGCAAAAGTATTTACATACATTCCACTTCCTGAACGTGCAAGACGATTACTACACGGTGCTTTTAATGGACTGTAATAACGCTTAAGAGACTTCTCATTTTATGCATGATCTTCCGGAAACATTCTACACCAAGTATTGAAGTCTCTTGAAGAATCCAACAGATCAGTGTAACAACAATGCTATACATTTATCTGTGTCACGAACTGAGGCCATGTTTACGAACGTATGTTTAAAAGTAGTGCGAAAAATCGACTGTGATTTTGGAGAGATTTCACCAAATTTGATGTGGGCCATTTCCTGTATAAAAATGGCGAATAAGAATAAGATAAATTATATATTTAAGCTTTGAATTGAGCTTGTCCAAAGTTCTTTAATTAAACAGTCATGAGACCTGCTGTGTACGGAGATACAGTTCATGTATAGTTGCGGTGGTTTAGCTTTTCTCTAGCACCATAGAAGTGGTGCAAGTTGGGGGCAGACGGTAGAAAATATGTTTTCCGGGCAGAAACGTCGGAAGTCTATTCATACTTTCCTCTTCAGTCCAGCACTGATTGAATGGGAGCCAAGCCTTCTGTCACCTTCCCCATAACAACGGTGACAGAGGGGTGAGTATCTGCGTCTCTTTTGAGCATCTCTTTCTCTTTCTTTGGGCAAGAGACAACATAAACCAGATATTCTGTAATTAGACTGATATCGCAACTAAGGTGTTGAGGATACTGAGCAGTTATACTCTGTTCATCTAGAGATTAGAGGAGACGTAAACAAAGCCACGTGCGTTTCGACCTCAGCGCGCCCTCTTGACGCCTTCGCCATGTAAGTAGTTCCTTGAAGAAATACTGTTACTAAGGTCTGAAATGTCACTTAATGTTTGCTAAAGCATACAATAAGTGTACTAAGCATAGTTAAAGTGTAAGAATACGCAGTTAAGTGAATTTGTAACCAGCCTATTTCATTCTACGCGCGCATTATTGAGTATGAAAGTAATATGGCGGAACAAGTGAGTGTTATGAAACATAAGCGCGGCAAACCGTTGCGAAGTGGTGAAAAGACAACAATATTGAACGTTTTTAACAAATTCTGCGACATATATCCCGAACTTGCTATCGAAGACGTGATGAAATTAACATCCGAGTTTACCTGTGTGTCATTTGCAAGTATTTACAGCACACGCAAAGAAAACTCGTCAGTTGGTGCAGCGAACAGCGACCGCGTGCCAGATAAATGATGGATGTAGTTTGCGACGAATTTGTGAGATCTGCAATTCGTCGAAAAGTTCACCAGTTCTTTGTTAACAATGAACCCGCACCTTAAACAAAGTGCTGTTGGCAGTTAACTCTGGTCCCGATCTTCCAGATTTAAAACGAACTTCCCTCCACAAAGCTGCTTCTGGAGATTGATTTCGAGATTGTAGGCAGGAAATGAAAAAGTGTTATTGTGGACAGAGATGACGTAAGCAGTAGTTAATTTCCATGCGCTACATGTTATTTGGATCAAGTAAATATATCCTTTTAGTAGTGTAAAATGCATATTATGCCTACGCGCAGCGGTAGGTAACTATGTCGCGCCATTGTGAATGCACGTGGCCGTGAAGTGATACAAACCGATGCTTTGTTTACATCACCTCTAATCTCTTGATGAACAGAGTATAGGAGTTTTACGGAACTTTTGTTCTATTTGACCAAATTCAATGAAAATTTAAGGTTTGTGCAGACCTATGTGCTAATAAATTAACACGTTTCAAAACTAGGTGAATAGTTGCAGAGGAAAAAACATTCTTGGATTTGGGGTTCAGACTTGATCCCTACTTTTTGAAGTTAACATCATTTTAAATGTATATGGACTGTATATCATATCGAGTAAAGTTCAGGGTGTAACTCCCAAGAAGTACCTATTACTTTTCCAAAATATGAAGTTGTGCCAGATTTATTAAATGATTTTGAATTTTTATACATTTCAATGTACTGATTATCATTTTTAAATGAGAAAAACTTTGCACCCATTTATTTTTTATAAAATTGATACTTGAGCTTATATTAATGAGAGAAGTATGCTGTAAAACTTTCAGAGATAATTGGATCATATTTTGTATAAAAAGTAGGAGCTAAAGCTCAGAAAAAATCAAGTTATGGGAAACAGCATTCAAAGAACAACTACATTTGATACTTCTAACTGTTTTTATTCCACCCAAAAGGAATTGCTTGTCTAGATTTTAGTTTTCTGTGCATATTTCCAGAAGTTTTAGTCATTTTTACTTACAATGTCCTTTGAGTCTTAACGTGCTAAAACTAAACTGTATATCTACAAAAATTGTTTGGTTAGAGCCAATGCATTTTTATGTAGGCCTATTGCTTACTACTAAAACTATATACTCTCCAGTATAAACTAACACAAGCACGATGACTGAAGAAACAAGCCACAAAAACCTTTCTCAAACCGTAATTAAAGGAACACTACTAAAGTCGGCGAGAGCTAACTTGGCACTTGACAGCCACGTGGTTCACATGCCTGCGAACGAGGCTAGCCCTATCTCGTCCAATCGTATTGCAAACACACCGCGCAAGGATTAGTTGATTGGACGAGATAGGGCTAGCCTCGTTCGCAGGTGAGAGAATCAGCTAGCTGTCAAGTGCCAGGTTAGATCTCACCGACTTTAAGTAATAAATCACATGTGCCTGAACCCATGTAAACAAACGAACATCACTTGCATCATTGCTAGATTTCATCTGTTCTAAAACCATTCAGAAATGTCACAGATACCTCTACTGTACAGTAAACAATGACTGTAAGATACTAAGCAACCAATCTTTGAAAATAAGCACTAAAATGAAGAAAAACATCAGTATTAAAAGTTAGTCATTTTGACAATTGACACCTGAGCTAAACCCCTTGCTGGTCTAACATTGGTATTTAAAATAATCTAATTCTTAATGCACCTTCAATTAGAATTTAGCCTCTTTGCACATCGATGGAACAGACACCAAGGTTATCAAATTTAAAATAAAAACAAACTGTCAAAATTGATTTTTTTGACTCTTGAGTGTGCCCTTAAATAATCATAAGATGCGCTATATACGGAGATATTAGCATTTTATAATTAGACTGATATCGCAACGAAGGTGCTCACGACAGTAAAATGGAACCAGCTCCTATAATGTGATTTACTCCATTTAGAGAGGTGTCTGATGTTTCTGACTAGCTAAAGATAGAAATGAGTCGACTGCTATAGGCTGTAAGCGGAGTAGCAACTAACTCTACTCCAGCCATGAAGGATGCGGTCGCAAGTACCTACATTTGCTAAGACAAATAATTTTGTTCAATGACGGATTTCTCTTTACTCCTTGAAGAGGGAATTTTCTAGAGCAACCGTAGTTGGGCCTATTCAACCCTAAAGATCTTGTAAATATTTGGATAGCAAAATGTAGTTACAGTGACCCACATTATCGTATTCGAAGTGGGAACGGCTCCAAAAATGATAACCTTAATTGCACTAGTGGTCTAGTAAGCGCAGACTTGGCTAGAACATCCACTCATGTAGGTAGTTTATTGCAATGCAGCAATATTAACAATATGCGAACAGCAGGATTAGTGGCTGCATTATTGGGGTCAGCATTACATTTAACTACTGCCTGACATGAGAAGCGCCTATACTCCTATACAACCAAAATTATAAAGTTTTAAGTTGTAATGGTTGACTTATGTCTGTCTTCCGCTTAAGGATTAACTGGGACTGGGTAATAGGGCTGCAAGTATCTACACGTAAGACAAATATAACTTATAACCCAGGTTGCATGTAGTGAAGAGAACATTGGCTGCAGTTACGTGTCAATTTATTTTATTTTTTTCCAGTGATGGGTGCTTCGAAGAAAAAACATCGAAGAGATAAAAATTGCATATGTTTGTAAGTTCTCTTGTTTAATACCTTTAAAAATCAATACATGAAAAGAATTGGGTATTATTAGTGTATCATTCTACCTATAATTTGCACATAATTCTTTTCTTGTCAGATTGGATATATGGAATAAAAAGTGATGGATGCAGTGCACATTTTGAAAAGTTATATAGGCACGTAGCTAGTCTGAGAAGTGTCAGTACTGGTACACCGCAATCAAAATGCATCAACCTACAGCAACGAAGAGTAAACGAGTGTCCATGACAGCTGCTCACACCCATGTTTATTGACCATGAGAGATTTTTGTTCAATGTGTTGCATATGTTCAGTTGACACTCCTCGTATTGTTAAAGGAGATAAACCACATCAGCGCTGGACGGCCATTAAATTACAGATCTTCGTGGTAACATGGACAGTACTGTCCCCGTGGTTTTGTGTTTGGCTATTGCACCTTTCTGTTAATGTAAATGTGAATTCTCAGAGTACTAACCCCATCAAATTATGATACAAAAATGGGTTCGAGCGTTCTGAGCTACAGGTTTGACTCTCTGATAACTTGCGGAAGAGGAGTTAGCACCTCAACCGAAAGGCAATCTTTTGTGCCTTTACCTCTGTCGTAGCACTCCCTCTGGAGGATGGATGCGGCGAATGGATCCGAAGGGCGGCCGAAATGTTGCTACGACAGAGCAGGTGGCAGGGTCTCTACATTTTCCGAGTTAGAAGCACCCGGCGGAGGCTGACTCGGCCCGGTTCCTTTCCCATCCCTTCGGGTTCATACTCCCAAAGGGAGCACAGGACTTAGAAACCGGCTCCTCTACCTCCTTGGGCTTGTACCATTCCATCCGACTCTTCCAACCTTAAAAGAAACCTAACGGAATGAAGGTTGAAATGAAAGTATTAATGCAACAAAATGGAGGGACAGGAAATTCGGAGAATGTGAAAATCCTTTGCAGCATTCGTCTGGCAACCCAGAGAAAGCTTAAAGAATAAGCACACATAAAAAACCGTCTGGGCCGGGTTTAAACCAGCGAACTTGGGATCAGTAAGCTAGCGCCTAGCCCACTGAGCCACCCAGATCGATCCCTTTTTACTTTCTCTACTGGTAAGTAGGGGAAGTATTGTATTCCACTATTCCACCCAAAAAATCGATGTCGAGATTTCACCGGAAATATATGTTTTGAGACCCCCTGAATAAAAAAAAAGCATTTTTAGAAAAAGGTCCATGTCTGTGTCTGTGGACAGCATAACTCAAAACCGAAAAGTCGGTTAAAACCGAAGTTGGCATCTAATTTTAATGTCTTTCAAGGATGCGACACGAAGATTTTGAAGAAAATAGCCCCACCCTAAACTATCCTTTACATGGAAAATTTTTCGAACATTTTGATTTTCTTGAAAATGGCTCTAACGATTTTGATTAAAATGTCATGTGTATGAGATATTTTTATGACAAATGAAATGTATATCTTGAATTTTCTGGCTATAGCCCTGTAGTCATATTTACTCTGGACGATTTTTGCATAACTGGTAAACCGTTAGAGATAGACTAAATCATACTCTACAAAAATGTAGATCTTGCTAAAATACACAATTTATGTCTCAATAAATTTTCTTGTAGGGTTAACCATTTCGGAGATATTCCTTGTTGTGTGTGTGAGTTGCGGAAAACTTAAAACCGTGAAACGGAACATCGTTGTTCATTTTTACTTTCTCTACTGGTAAGTAGGGGAAGTATTGTATTCCACCCAAAAATTCTAAGTCGAGATTTCACCGGAAATACATGTTTTGAGGCCCCCTGAATCCAAAAAAAGCATTTTAAGAAAAAGGTCCGTGTGTGTGTCTGTGTGTCTGTGTCTGTCAGTCTGTCAGTCTGTGGACAGCATAGCTCAAAAACGAAAAGTCGGTTAAAAACCAAAGTTGGTATTTAAGTTTAATGTCGTTCAAGAATGTGACACGAAGATTTTGAAGAAAATAGCCCCACCCTAAACTACCCTTTACATGGAAAATTTTTCGAAAATTTTGATTTTATTGAAAATGGCTCAAACGATTTTGATTAAAATGTCATATGTTTGAGATATTTTTATGACAAATGAAATGTATATCTTGAATTTTCTGGCTATAGCCCCTGTAGTCGTATTTACTCTGGACGACTTTTGCATAACTGGTAAACCGCTAGAGATAGACCAAATTATACTATACAAAATATGTAGATCTTGCTAAAATACACAATTTGTGTCTCAATAAATTTTCTTGTAGGGTGAACCATTTCGGAGATATACCTTGTTATGTGTGTGAGTTTCGGAAAACTTAGAACTTTCGTGAAATGGGTCATCGTTGTTCATTTTTTTATGTTGCGTGTACAAAGAGAACGGAATCTCAAAGCTTTAAAAGATTTGACTATCGCACAAAGCCTACTGTATTCCAATATCTCCCTTGCACCTACAAGGAAATAAGCAATAAGACAATTTGTACAAATGTTTATTTTAACTAACACGAAGAAGATATAGGAATAAGAGTGTAAGAATGGTTAGTACAAGAGTAGAGAAAGTCATGTGAGCGCAACACATCAGATTTTTTTATATGTTAAGTGTGCAAAGAGAACGGAATCTCAAAGCTTTAAAAGATTTCACTATCGCTCAAAGCCTACTGTATTCTAATATTCCCCTTGCACCTACAAGGAAATAAGCAATAATTTGTACAAATGTTTACCTTAACTAACACGAAGAAGATAGAGGAATAAGAATTTGTAGGAATGGTTAGTAGAAGAGAAAGTCATGTGAGTGCAATACATCAGATTTTTTCTCTGTGGACCTCGACAGCTATAACGAAGGTTAAATTCACACACAAATACACAATCCAATAATTTTCCCGGTTTACGCATTGAACGATAATACAGATTCAAATATAATGAAATGGAAAGAACCATCAAGAAATATAAGACTATGAAATCCCCAAGAAGACAGCAAATTATGGATTCTAGGACCTCCAAGGAAAAGAAGTCGGAGCAGTCAATATTGACTATTCCATGATGAGCAGAAGAAGAATTTTGCCAATTATATCTGAGGATGGTTACATATACGTCGATAATCTCCTTTGTGTTTCATAAGTATGCATTTTCAATCTTAATATTCCTATCTTCTGTACAGAAAAACCGCAGTTCAACGGCCATTACACTTTTTTGGAAAGAAGAATCCGGTTTAAAAGAACCTCCAGCTCTAATGTTGTTTGTAAAGCCCAGACCCATTCTCTTATTTGCTTCACAAGAGCACTGTCAATGGTGACGAAAACCAGATAATTGGAGACGTTAAGCATTACAAAAGAGTGCGAAACCATTAAGAATGAAATAACGAGGGAATTAGAGATATCAAAAAACAAAAGAATTTTGAAGGTGCTTGTGAAGCGGCAGTAACATTTAAGTGCTACAAAAGAAATCCTTATTTTTTCGGGTTTATCTTGAATGACGCGACTGGCTGCTGTCGGAACTGGCTCATAGCAGATATAGGATGCTCTCGCTCTGGATAGCTTAGCTCACGTACCTACAAAGGTTAGGTCCCATGTTTGATGCCCGGCAGGGGGTAGGAATAGTTCTCCGCCTTCCGTGGCGGAGGGGCTCAGTACCCGATCCAGACGGCCTACTAAGGATCATTTTGACTACTGGTAGGCAAGAGGTGAGGGGAAGCAAAGAACATTCCAAACGGGTAGATGAGACTCGTTAGTCTTGGTCGACGACTCATCTAGGAGAAGAGGACTCCGAAATCAAACTCCCCCAGGGGCTCCTACTACGGTAGGTACGGGTTTGTCGTACCCGGGGCCCCGAATCATACTCTCAATTGGGTTCCTCCAAGAGGTGAGAGGGCAGCTGTCAAACGTCCAATCAACTTTGGTCCACTTTTGTGTTTGACCTCCCGCCTGATACCTCCCTGTACACAGTCTGATGGATAACCTACGCGCGGGTTGTAGGAGGATGGGGTGACGCAAGGGGTGACTGGGTAATCACGTAAGTCCCAGCCCCTGGTTATCATGTAGGATCTGTGTACGTATCCGCTGATAAAGGTCAGTCCCGGGGAGGGGCCATTGCATGAGCTGATGCACTCCTGAAGGCGATTGGGTCCCTCTGTCTATACATTGGGAGGTGAGATCCTAGGGTGAGCAAGGTAAAGGCCAGGACTCTCACCTGAGGTGGCGCCCAGGATGTGAGCATGCCATCGGAGACATTTGTAATGGTGGAGGATATAATCGCAATGAGTACTTTCAAAACTCAAAAAAAAAAAAAAAAAAAAAAAAAAAAAAAACATTGTAAAGTAAGTGAAAAGGAAGTAGCAGAGTTGTGTGGTCCTCGCTACTTAGTTATTACAAGAAATGAGGAAGGTAAAACATTTAGGTCGGTGAATCCATTCGTTATACAGAAGGGTCTCGATAAGATAGCTGGCCCCGTGAAGAACTGCACAAGATCTCGGAACGGGACGCTATTGCTTGAATCCCTTTCAGCAGCACAGGCAGCTACTATATTAAAAGCCAACATTCTTGCCATCTTTATAGACGACCGATAAAAACATTACAATCACACAACAACCTATAATAAAAAACACAAACACACAGTAAACAAAATCACATAGCAAACATAAACACACACACAAACACAAACACACACACTTTCATAACCTAACACACAAAACAACACAACTAATATAAAAAATTACATATGAGCCGGGGCAGCAACAACAAACAATAAACTCTCCCTAAAATTAAAACTAAAATCTCAGAGGGCAGAAGCCACCTCCATGCAGCTGGGGACGACAACACATACACAAACAAACACAAACAAATACATAAAGCCACATCACTACAATCAAAACAATACACACACACGCCAGGAAGATCTCTCACACGACAAACAAAAATACCAAAACGCGGCTGAAGAGGGACTGTCCCTAAACAGCCAGGGCATGTTGTAAAACATGCCCGAATTACCTTTTTCATTTCATTTCATTCAGCTATCCGGTGCGTGTAGAGATGCACAAAACGTTGAACTCCTCTCGCGGTGTTGTCAACACACGCGCATTGGACGACATGTCCAATGATGAAATTAAGGAGAACCTAGCAGATCAAAGTGTGATATATGTTTATCGGGTTCAGAGAAAAGATGGAGGTGAATATCTGCCTACCCGTACCCTTTTCCTTACCTTTAATCGGGTAGATCTCCCGCAAAGGATAAAGGCTGGGTACGAGGCCATTGAAGTAAGACCTTATATTCCGAGCCCGCATAGATGTTACAAATGCCAGCGCTTTGGTCATACAAGTGACACGTGTAGTGGTAGAGCTACCTGCGTGAACTGTGGAGGCATCGCCCATGACGATGACTGTACCTCACCTCCCAGTTGTATTAACTGCAGGGGAGAGCATCCAGCAAACTGCCGAAAATGCCCCCGTTATATGGAGAAAAGAGCTATCCAGGAGATCCGGGTTAGAGAGAAGGTGTCCTTCTCAGAAGCCCGAAAGCTCTTACGTTTGCGCCAGCCCACTATCCCGAACTCCGGTACCTATAGTTAGGTTGCAGCTAAACCAGTACCACGTCGGTAAATCGCAACTCAAACTAGCGATATAAACGGGGCAACCATTTCAGACAAAATTCTTGTAGCTAGGTCACATCCAAAGCGTTTGACATCACCTAAGTCCGCTACAGCATCTACAAGCACAATAATTCAATCCAGCAGATCAAGAAGGTCACCAACAAAGAAGCCGACCTTGACAAGTAGACCGACTGTATACGATGCTTCACCGATCAAGTTTAAGACCCAGTATAAAAGATCCGATATCCTCAAAGGGAAAGAAAAAGTCAAAGCCATCTCCTAGGAGATCCTCTTCAGAGGAATCCTCTGGTACGGCTACACACCGGCGAATGTCATCTTCGCCGGTCTTCGTGTCAAATCGGTTCGAAGCTTTCGAACCGAAATTCTCTATGGGAACACAGACGTCCTCGGCAGAGGACATGGAACTGGAATCTGCCCACACTGGGAGACCCTCAGTGGAAAAGAGGCGCGAAAAAGCGTCTGACAAAACTATAAGCCCAAGAGAGAAGAAAAGGGCAAAATTAGTTCGACAACCGCCTACTCCAAAGTAATGAACAGTTACTTTGGAATTACCTATCCCATACATAATGCAATATGGCTGTACTACAATGGAACATACGTGGTATAAGAAGTCAACGTTCAGAACTTGAGCTTTTGATCAAAGAAAACGAACCTCTGGTCGCATGTTTGCAAGAGACTAAGCTGCGTCCTCAAGACGCTTTCCATCTAAGGCGATACACCCCAGTACGGTGTGACGTCACACCAGAAGAGCGTGTTCCGGCACATGGCGGCGCTATGATACTTGTCAGAGATGACGTGTATATGCAAATTCTACCATTGCACTCTGATATACAATCAGTTGCTGTACGGATTAAACTGCCAAACATGCATTTCACCATCTGTAATCTATATCTGCCTCCGTCCCATGACTTCTTACATACTGATTTAGAAGATCTAGTTTCCCAGTTGCCAACACCGTTTCTGTTGGTGGGAGACTTCAATGCGCACCACCCACTTTGGGGCTCCAGTCACGCTTGTGCGAGGGGTACGCTCATTGGCGACTTCTTGGACAGTTACAACCTAGCTCTCCTCCACACCGGAGAGCCTACATTCATTTCGGACTCTTACAATAGTTTCTCACACCTTGATCTTGCTGTTTGTGCACCTCAGTTGGCAGTCTCCTTACAATGGAATGTCATCTCTGACTTACACTCTAGTGACCACTTCCCATGTCTTATTAGTCTCTTGACGCAACATACATGTTCCCCACGTATGCCCAGATGACGCTTGGACCATGCCAACTGGAACCTTTACACCCAGCTGGCTGTCTTTACGTACAACGAGCACGACTCAGTGAATGATTTGGCGCAGCATCTCACGGAGACAATTCTCTCTGGTGCTGAACAGTCAATTCCCTGGTGGACGGAAGAATGTCGGAATGCCATACGTGCTCGAAGGCGTGCTCTTAGGCTTTTCCAACGTCACCCTACGTTGGATAACCTAATCGAATACAAGAAAATGCGCGCCAGGTCCAGACATGTCATCAAGGATAGTAAAAAGTCATCATGGAGCAAATTTGTAGCTTCATTTAACCAACACACACCTTCCTCGGTTGTGTGGGATAGATTAAGGCGTGTTGTAGCTAAAACGACCCAAATACCAATAGCGGGACTATAAACAGCCACAGGAGCTGTTGTGGATTCATTTGAAGTGGCCAATACGTTTGGCAGTGCTTTCGCTCAAGTGTCTAGCTCGGAAAACTACTCCCCTGAGTTCCTTCCATTTAAAACTCAGGTAGAATCTCAAGGCTTCTCGTTTCGTTCTAGAAACGTAGAAGATTACAATCGCCTTTTCACCATGGCGGAGCTAGAATATTCCCTAAAATCTTCGCGATTATCAGCACAGGACCGGACGGTATTCATGTACAAATGTTACAACAGCTCTCTGCTGAAGGTAAGGCATTCCTGCTCGAGGTCTATAATCGTGTTTGGGTTGACAGTATGCTCCCAGAAAATTGGCGGGAGGCCAACGTTATTCCCATCTTGAACGCTGGAAAGGACCGTCATCTTCCCTCCAGCTATCGTCCTATTTCCCTCACCAGTTGCGTTTGCAAGGTGGCGGAACGCATGATCAATGGACGCTTGGTATGGTGGTTAGAAAGTCGTAACCTACTAACTAACATCCAGTGTGGTTTTCGACGACGCCGTTCAACTGTTGACCATCCTGTGTCAATATCGACACAGATAATGGACGGCTTTATGAAGAACTGTCAAACCGTGGGCATATTTTTCGATCTTGAGAAGGCTTATGATACGTGCTGGCGAGCAGGAATTCTACGTTCCCTATATGCCTGGAACATACGTAGACGCCTACCACTTTTCATTCAGGAGCTTATGAAGGACCGCTTTTTCCGAGTAAGGGTCGGCTCGGTTTTTTGTAATTCTTTTGTTCAGGAGGAGGGAGTACCTCAGGGTTCGGTGCTAAGTGTCACGCTCTTTGCTGTAGCAATTAACTCCATCTGGAAATGTGTTCCACCTGGAGTTTCGCCATGCCTATTCGTAAACGACTTCGCTGTCTATTGCACTTCTCAGCGCACGGAGTTCTTACAACGGCGCCTGCAGCAATGTTTGGACAACCTTAGAGAATGGAGCGTTAAAAACGGCTTCCGTTTCTCAACTGAGAAGTCAATCTGCGTTAATCTCTGGCGTCGTAGGAGACGATTACCACCTTCGCTCCGCTTCGGTCCAGATTTACTTCCCTTCGGAGAAGAGATGCGCTTCCTGGGTTTGATCTTGGACAGGAAGCTTAGTTGGTCGTCGCATATTGTACAGCTAAGAGCACGATGTGACCGTTCCCTAAATATCATGCGAGTACTGCATGGCAAATCGTGGGGAGCGAATCAGACAGTTTTGTTGCGAATATATCGCGCACTCATCCAATCCAAGATTTTTACTGCAGATCTTTATGCAATTTATCGCCCCGTTTTGTATGTTCGCCGTCGTAAATTAGGTGACTGCCTGATTTTGAGCGATTTGCTTAGTGCACTGCAGAGTCTTTGTCAGTTGTACAGCCCCACCCTATTGTACAACGTATCCAGGATGCCCTCCATGTTTTACACGCTTCTAGCGTTGACGTGGTGTGTGCATGGATTCCTGGTCACGTAGGTTTGCCGGGGAATGAAATGGCAGATTTGGCAGCAAAGGCGGCAACTACAGAACCCAGTATTACCATCTCACGTGTTACTTCGGAAGACTTTAGGCTTGAAGTGCGGAGAGCGGTGCTGTCGTCCTGGCACGACGAGTGGTCAGCTCTCCGCGGTAATAAGCTTAGAGAAGTGAAAGAATTTCCGATAAACTGGGTAACTTCCTGTCGCACATCTCGTCGCGAGAAGGTTAGGCTGGCGCGATTAAGAATAGGGCACTGCAATTTTTCCATGGTTACCTATTTAAAAGGGACCCTGCGCCTCTATGTCCGCTGTGTGACAACCTTTTGTCGGTTCGCCACGTACTGCTCTGGAGTGTTGCTCTCTAGCGCACCTTCGGGATTCTCTGTAGCTGCCTGCCAGACTTGCAGAAGTCCTAGCGGACGACAAAACAGTGGTTGATAGAGTTTTTAAGTTTTTAGCGGGTTGTAATATCAATTTGAGGATTTAAAATTTTAGATTATTGTTTATGCCTTTTGACCTATTTATTACATTGTTTTATATCCGGTTATTGCCGCTGATTTTACGTTTATGTGTATTTTTTCTCTGATAGTAGTAATTTATTTTTGATTCAAGTTTATATCTGGCTATTGCCATGAATTCTAGAAGGGCGCTAATGATCTAGAAGTTGAGCGCCCTTAAACTTCATCATCATCATCATCCAGCCAAGAATGTTCATTATCCTCCCTAGAGTCTGGAAGTATGTATAAGAGTGTAAGTATGTGTGTGTGTGTGTGTGTGTGTTTGTGTGTGTGTATTTAATGTTTAAGAACCCTAAAGAGCCAAATCCCTCTGTTAAATGAGTTCCGATAGGCAATATGTTCCACAGGAGAGGCCGCCGGTATGATCTTTGCCGTGGAATGTGGGATATAAATGGAGTAATTAAAAACAAACGAGTCTGAGGTGTTGCACTCAAATGAATTTCTCTACTCTTGTACTAACTGTTCTTACTAACTCTTACTCCTCTGTCTTCTTCCTGTTATTTGAGATAAAGATTTGTAAAAATTATTTTATTGGTATATATCATATTTTATTGAAATAATCAACAACTTCCCACTTGCCAAATTGACAAAGTAAACAAAAAAAGCAAATAACAATATTATTTAGTAATTAGACAAACGTTGGTGTTTAGATTTAACAGGGTCATGATGTGGTGATAGAATTAATAATTATATAATTTTACGGAATCAATTTTTTTTAATACAGATTCTAAAACAAAAAATATCCTGTTGCACTTTTAAGGTCCAAATAAGTGTGTACTAAGGATGTTTACGGAGCCACGTATAGTGGGTTAACGATTTTCCTTATGTTGGTGGTTGGAAGTTTAAATTCTTTCCAGAAGTTCACAAAAAAGGGCTGGAATTGTGCCTCGGACACTTACCATGAGACCAATAATCTCTATGTCATCCAGCTGGTATTTATTTTTATAAAAGGGTATGGTAGGTGCATAGATAGTTTATTTTTTCAGATGGACTTCCATAGGTTGACTTAAAGGGTACTCAAACCTTATGGTTGGATCAATAATAAATCCCCTTTTGCTGTCTTCTCAGTACGCTATAATGTCGATCCAACGTGTTCTACCTGTTGTGGATAAGCCGTGGACCTCTTCCTATAATACCTTAAAGTTCTCGTAGGTGTACGGGGAATATGGGAAAACAGTAGGCTTTGAGCAATAGTCAAATCTTTTATAGCTGGTCGCTGTATAAAGGCTTTGAAATTCCGTTCTTTTTACACGGCCACGAGATAAAAAGGTGAATAACCAACTTCCACTTGAGAAAAGTTTAATTATTGCAGAACTCACTCAAATAACAAGGAGTATCTCCGAAATGGTTCACTCCACAAAAAATGCATTTGAACGTAAATTGTTTGTTTTAACGAGATCTACATCTTTTGTATAGTAACATTTAGTCTATCGCTTACGGTTTACCAGTTATGCAAAAGTCATCAAGAATGAACAGAGCTACATAGGCTATAGTCAGAAAATTCAAAATATACATTTCACTTGCCATAAAAATATCTCAAACATATGACATTTTAATTAAAATAGTGCCATTTTTGAGAAAATCAAAGTTTTCGAAAAATGTTCCATGTAAAGTTTAGTTTAGAGTGGAGGAATTTTCTTAAAAATCTTCGCGTCGCAACATTGAAAGACATTAAACTTAAATACCAACTTTGATTTTTAACCGACTTTTCATTTATGGGTTATACTGTTCACAGACAGACACATGCACAGGCACATGCTTTTCTAAAAATGCTTCTTTTTTAATTCAAGGGCCTCAAAACATATTTCTGGAGAAATCTCGACATAGAATTTTTGGGTGGAATACAATACTCCCCTATTTACTATACATACGTAGTAGAGAAAGTAAAAATACACAGCGTTATCAGATAAATGCGTAATACTTATCATAGCAATTAAATTCAGGTATTAGATCTGGCAGCATGTGTGATTCACATACACACATTTCGTAGTAAACAAATCGACTACACAGGTCTGTTAATAGTTCAAGGTCCCTCTCATACCTCAGACTCTTTCGCCTTCTTCTGGTGATCAGACGGTATACCTACTTCCGTCTAATGTTTATTTGGAGCGCCGAGTGATAATAATCAGTGGCTGCTGAAGCATGAATTCGCTGGTCGTGCCAGCATTTCTTCGCCGACTTTTTTTAATGTGATTAATTAATGTACTTAAACTACCTGGTAAGGGATATCTGATGGTAGATGAAAGAAATGGTTGAAATGATGCTCAGTTATTCATGCAATATGGGTATTCACACCGTCACTTAGTGGTGACTTCTTTCACTGCACATCGACTGGCCCTAAGCGCCACCTAGAATGTCAAAGTCCTTCGCACGCGTTTAGACCACTATTTCTCAAGGGAATATCCACCTGCATAAAATTTACTAATAGATTACCGAGTAACATATATCAACTTAAGGTATTCGTGTAGCTACGTTAATATTTCCACCCGCGTGAATTAAATCCACCACTGACCAGTGGTTATCATCACCAGACATGTTAATAACCTTTTCGGTTGTTTATAGTGTTCTTGCTTATTATCACGGACTACACACAATAGTTCAACCTGCGAACTACCTCTCATCTCTCATCTTTGCAAAGAGGCAGAAGGAAGGTCATTCACGCCACTGCCGTGATTTATCCCGGTGCGTGCTGCAATTCTTTTAACGCACGAAGGGTCATCTGCTTACCTCGATGCCGGGTGAGCTGGGCCACCTGGTATAGGCACTCTCTTGGGGAAAAAACGTTCAAGAACATTACTGCCCATCTTTAAAATGTGATTTTGATGTAAAATTGTTTTATGGGGCTGCTTGCTCTCTAAATTTGAATATGTGTGAGTACTATCCTCGGGAAATGTTTAGAGTTTATGTAACAACTTTTCATACTACCCAAGAATTATAAGACTTTAACTGGCGTGGGTTTTTCAATATTTCTGCTGCAGAAAAGCTTCGGGTACTGTGTTCAATAGGTGCCAGGAACAAATATGGACATGTTGAGCACCTTTCATGACGAAAGGTAAGTTCAATATATTTATGTTTTGTATCATTGGCGTCATCTAGAGCAGAAGCGGTGGGTGGTTTACCACTAATACAGGAACGGATTCTTATAGCTGTTCCTTGAGCCGCAGGTTGCCATTCGTGTTATTCAAGAAAAGTCGGTTAGATAAGTGGAAATATGAATGTAACTTCCTGAGGGACTAGAAGAACCAACTGCGAAGTAGACGAGGAAGAGTGAGTTGGAAAAAGGAAACACTCCTAGATCCATGGGTAAAGTGATGTGAACGACTTTCGCGATGACTACCGTTATAGACGCAGTGATTATAACGGTAATTGCAATTGTAAATTATCATTATGGCAACCGCAGTGATGGTACTGCTGCTGCATAATGGTGATGGAGGTGATGGCTATATTTTGGTGGTCGAGGAATTTGATGGCATTGATTACTGATGGTGACAATTATGATGGTTTTGATTGAGCGCTGGTTTTGGTGCTATATGACATGTAACTTGGAGTTGGCCACGACAGTGACAATGATGGTGATGCTGATGAATAATTATAACGATTATCATGGCAATTAACGTTGGTGACCAAAGTGAAAACGGTGGTAGCGATAGGTTATTATGAAGGTGATGATGGCATTAGCGATGTTCTTGGTAGTGGAGGCAGTGATGGAAGATTATGATGACGACCATGATGCCCCCAGTGTCATTGTGGTGAAAATATGGTAGTATCGAATAATAACGATGGAGATCATGACACTTGTAATAAAATGATAGTGCTGAATGATGATGCTGCTGCTGATGGTATATGGTGATATGATGTAGGTATATGGTGGTGTCTAATAGTATTAGCGATGAGGTTCATTGTGGTGGTGGTGGTGATGGTGGTGGTGGTGATGGTAGTGGTGTCGGAGGTGGTGATGGTAGTGGCGGTGATGGTGGTGGTGGCGGTGATAGTAGTGGTGGCGGTGGTAGTAGAGGTGGTGGTGGTAGTGGCGGTGTTGGTGGTGGTGATGGTAGTGGTAGCGATGGTGGTGGTAGAAGAGGTGGTGGCGGTGGTGGTGCTGGTAGTGGCGGTGATGGTGGTGGCGGTGGTAGAAGAGGTGATAGTAGTGGTGACGGTGGTGGTGGTGGTAGTGGCGGTGATGGTGGTGGTGGCGATGATGGCAGTGGTGGCGGTGGTAGTAGAGGTGGTGGTAGTGGCGGTGATGGTGGTGGTGATGGTAGTGGTGGCGGTGGTGGTGGTAGAAGAGGTGGTGGTAGTGGTGGCGGTGGTGGTGGTAGTAGAGGTGGGGGTGGCGGTGGTGGTGATGGTAGTGGTGGTGGTGGCGGTAGTGGTGGTGGGGGTGGTAGAAGAGGTGGTGGTAGTAGTGGCGGTGGTGGTAGTGGCGGTGATGGTGGTGGTGGTGGTGACGGTGGTGGTGGTGGCGGTGGTGGTGGCGGTGGTGGTGGTGGCGGCGGTAGTGGTGGTGTTGGCGGTGGTGGTGGCGGCGGCGACGGTAGTGGTGGTGTTGGCGGTGGTGGTGGCGGTGATGATGGTGGTGCTTCTATCATGAACGTATTTGTCCATTACAAATACGTAATACATGCACAGTGTCTGCGATTATTCCCTTTAAAAGGAGGACAAGTACTTAGGCAGGAGCTTGCATACAGCTCTCTCTTTCTCCCTCAGCGTCTACGTACTCAGTGTTAAGTACCTGGGCATGTACGAGTATTTCACGACTAAATGGTGCGGGCTCACTTTCCGCTTGTATCCAGTCCAGTCAAAATGTTTGTTCCGTATTGAGCAGATCCCATTGGTTGTTTTATTTACATTAGCATAACAGCATAGTTCCGAAAGACTTGATACATAGAATTCAATAATTGTATTATTGTTCCTTTGTTTCCTTCCCTAAGCCCTTTTTTCCTTCAGTGTTTGCATGTCAGCGTTATTCTTTTCCTCCATTTTGTTCCTTGTAATTGAAATTGCTTTGTTACGAATATTTACTTTGTAAAATGTTACAAAAGATGTAAGGATTGACGCAGCAATTCTTAGGAAACTACATTTAATTTGAAGTAGTTATTTTACAGCAATTTGTTTTTAACTAAATTAATAAATGGTTGCAGGTCTGGTTCAGGCTGCTGGAAGTGATCCTGGCTCTCTAAGTTCCAAGCCAGCCTTCATGTCTGTCACGTCAAAGCAATCCTTCATTCCTTCTTATCTACAGTTGGAATAATCGAGCCTCCAGGATACTGAGATAAAAAAAATCTGATGTATTGCACTTTATGACCTTCTCTACTCTTGTACTAACCATTCTTACAAACTCTTATTCCTATATCTTCTTCCAGTTAGTTAAGATAAACATTTGTACAAATTATCTTATTGCTTATTTCCTTGTAGGTGCAAGGGGAATCTTAGAATACAGTAGGCTTTGTGCGATAGTCAAATGTTTAAAGCTTTGAGATTCTGTTGTCTTTGCACACTTAAAATATAAAAAAATGAACAACGATGATCCATTTCACAAAAGTTCTAAGTTTTCCGAAACACACACATAACAGAATAGCTCCGAAATGGTTCACCCTACAAGAAAATTTATTTGGACATAAATTGTGTATTTTACCAAGATCTACATTTTTTGTTTGTATATTTGGTCTATAACGGTTTATCAGTTATGCAAAAGTCATCCAGAGTAAATGCGACTACAGGGGCTATAGCCAGAAGATTCAAGATATAAATTTAATTTGTCATAAAAATATCTCAAACATATGACATTTTAATCAAAATCGTTAGAGCTATTTTCAAGAAAATCAAAATTTTCGAAAAATTTTCCATGTAAAGGGTAGTTTAGGGTGAGGCTATTTTATTCAAAATCTTCGTGTCGCATCCTTGAAACACATTAAACCGATTTTTCGTTTTTGAGTTATGCTGTCCACAGACTGAAACACAGACACACAGACGGACCTTTTTCTAAAAAGGCTTTCTTTTTTTTTTTTTTTTCTTTTTGGATTCA
Source organism: Tenodera sinensis (assembly GCA_030765045.1). NCBI lineage: Eukaryota > Metazoa > Arthropoda > Insecta > Mantodea > Mantidae > Tenodera > Tenodera sinensis. The sequence continues at coordinate 113,539,731 of CM060963.1, read as the reverse complement.
GGGGGCCTCAAAACATATATTTCCGGTGAAATCTCGACATCGAATTTTTAGGTGGAATACAATACTTCCCTTTCTTACCTGTAGAGAAAGTAAAAATACTTTTATTGTATCCATTAAAACATGCCCAATATTTTATATGGAAAACGTGTTACATAACACAATATACCTACTAAAGGACTATTTCTTAAGTTCTGCTTTCCTTTTCATATGGAAATTGGGGCTCAAATACACGGCAGGGGTCTTCTTTATTGAAGCTTCAAAGATAAATAACAAGAGCTTAATGACACACTGGACGTGCTCTGATACACATAGGTGTTTTCTAATGAAACTCTACAAATTTCCAAGTGTTCTTTTAGGTTAAAAACCCAGTTTGGTGAATCAAATAAAAATATACATAACAGGAAACATTATGTATCTTCTAGTAGATATATTCTGTAGTTGCACGAAGTTGCCTGGCTACCCATCATGAATATTTAATACAAACTAAAATTATTATTCTTTTTCTTATTCCTCAACATGGATTAGGCATTTAGACCTGTTCCGAGGGTCATCAAACTGCTCTCTTCACCTCATTCGAGGTCTCCGATGTCTCTTCGTCCTAATGGTTTCAGGTTTGTAAAATAGCGTTTGGCAATCTAGAAGATTCCATCCTCTTCACGTGATCTTTCCACTTGCTCGGATATCTTTTAATTTCTTCCACGATGCTTTCTTTCTCTAGTTCTTCTCTTATATCTACATTCCGGAGTCGAACTTTTCTAGTAAAACCGAATAGGGATCTTAAACATCTCGTTTGAATGCCTCCAGTCTTGGTTTTTCCTTGTTTTACCTGTGTCTCACATTCATATTTTAAAGGGGGATTGGATACTATTTCATATAATTTTAATTTAAAATACTTACTCATATTTCAGCCGAAATGTCATTTTATACACCCATTGATTCTATTATATGCTTTGATATTTTCTTTCTTTTCTGATTTTCTATTACATACTATATATTTGATCCCAAATATTTAAAGTTATATAAAGGTTATTTGTTCTCCTACTACCTTCTTTACTGGAAGTTGTTCTTTTCCTATCATAGCCATTGCTTTTGTTTTTTCTTCCAAAATTTCCATACTATAATCTTTTATTATCTCATTCAAATTAAATACTGATTTCTGCATACCTTCCTCATTTTCTGCCAATAACAACTGATCATCTACAAATATATCGGTATCAAAATTAGTATTATATAATGAGATTCCTTTTGATTTACATTTGACTCTCCATTCTTCTACTATTTTATTTAGATATAAATCAAATAAAATTATTTGAAACGAATGTAGCATCTCAAGGAAAGGTGATATTTTGGCAGGTGAGAAGAGGATTAAATTGTGAGTTAGACATTATCCATTAAAAACTAAAGGTACAAAAATAGAGAATAGAAAATTAGAAGGAATGGATTCTTTTAAATACCTGGGGTCTATAATCGATAATAACAATGATATAAAGAATGGAATAAAAGAAAGAATTGCTCTAGGTAATAGGGAATTCTATGCTAACAAATTTCTATTTAGGAGTAAGTATCTAAGTCAGCAAAAATAGGATTATACAAATCCATCATCAGACCTATTGTAACATATGCGTGTAAAACCTTGGTCCTTAATGAAACAAATAAACAAGAGCCAATGGTATTCGAAATAAGGATATCACGTAGTATATTTGCAGCAGTGAAACAAAATGATAACACATGGAGATCAAGTTATAATAATGAATTAAATGAATTAATCAAAAATGAAAATATCATTAACCACATAAAAGTTTTAAGATTAGGAAGGTTTGGACACATAAATCGGACCCCAGATGATAGAATGGTTAAAAGAATATATAATGGACCCCAATGAAACCAGATTAAGGGGCCGTCCCTAAAATGGATAGTTACATGATGTACTTGATGACATTAAGCACATGAAAATAAAAAATTGCCCTATTTGCGTACAAAATCGGAAAGTGCGTACAAAATCTGAAAACAAATTGTTGATAAGGCCAAAGCTTTTGTAAAGTTGTAGTGCCTTAGTAGGAGGAAGAAGAAGAAGAAGAAGAAGAAGAAGAAGAAGAAGAAGAAGAAGAAGAGAAGAAGAAGAAGAAGAAGAAGAAGAAGAAGAAGAAGAAGAAGAAGAAGAAGAAGAAGAAGAAGAAGAAACATTAACCATTGTGCTTCACAACATACTTAAAGTTGATACAAATGTGACAGAAAGTACACATCGCTACTTATTAACCAAAAATATGCTTTGGTTCCTGGCTTCTTGTTCTGATAAGCAAACATTGTAGGATACAGTTATTACATCCAATTACAATATTGGATTATTTAATTGCATAACAATAAGGAGACATTCTTTACTGTATTTCGGGAAAATAAATTTTCCACTTACTCTATAGGTGTACATTACTAAAAATAATTTTACAAAATAACTCTTATTCTTAGAGGTGAGGGGCCATACAGGTCAGTGTGGTTACTTGTTTCAGAATGCATGAACGCACTAATCGCAGGGAGGAGCATTCTGCTTTCTATGGAGCGTTCTTTAAGTCAGTTGCTGCTCAACTGACTAACATATGACTACGGCAAGTAAAACAAGAAAAGTCTAAGCAAAAAGAAACAGAAGCATACAGGTGCAAACTGTTTGATGATGCTAATGTCAATACAGAGATGGAAAACAAAAGAGTACCGTAAGATTATTTGAAGTATACCTAATAAACAAAACTATTGCCAAATATTTTTTGGAAAATTTCGATTTTAGAATCCAAACTGAAGTAAACAATTAAGTTAGAAATAACCTTTCCAAAAATGCTAGCTGTAGACTAAATACTATTTTTAACCATATATTGTTGCAAGTCTACTGAAAATTTTAATTCCAGTTGGTACTGCAATATTATAGTTGCTCCTGTAAAGTGTGTGTGGATATGTCTATGCGTGCTGCGTTTACATACAGAATGACAAGCCGATTGTTATCTAACATCTTTAAACGAGCAATTATACATATGCTCCGCGTATCCCTGAAATGGCTCTAATGATTTTGACCAAATTTTGTATTCAGATAAGGGTTTGCTTTTTAAGTTTATCTATATAGGTGTCTTTCTTGAAAAAAATGTGGTTTTCCATAAAAAACCACATATATTCCCCCTTCTACACAGCAATTTTTACTTTCTCTACCGGTAAGTAGGGGAAGTATTGTATTCCACCCAAAAATTCGATATCGAGATTTCACCGGAAATATATGTTTTGAGAGCCCTTGAATCAAAAAAAAAAAAAAAAAATTTAGAGAAAGTCCGTGTGTGTGTCTGTCAGTCAGTCTTTGGACAGCATAACTCAAAAACGAAAAGTCGGTTAAATACCAAAGTTGGTATTTAAGTTTAATATCTTTCAAGGATGCAACACGAAGATTTTGAAGAAAATAGCCCCACCCTAAACTACCCTTTACATAGAAAATTTTTCGAAAATTTTGATTTTCTTGAAAATGACTAACGATTTGGATCAAAATGTCATATGTTTGAGATATTTTTATGGTAAATGACATGTATATCTTGAATTCTCTGGCGATGGCCCCTGTAGTCGTATTTACTCTGGACGACATTTGCATAACTGGTAAACCATTAGATATATACCAAATCATACTATACAAAAATACAGATCTTGCTAAAATACACAACTTATGTCTCAATGAATTTTCTTGTAGGGTGAACCATTTCGGAGATATTCCTTGTTATGTGTGTGAGTTTCGGAAAACTAAGAACTTTCGTGAAATGGGTCATCGTTGTTCATTTTTTATATATTAAGAGTGCAAAGAGAACGGAATCTCAAAGGTTTAAAATATTTGACTATCGCACAAAGCCTACTGTATTCCAATATTCCCCTCGCACCTACAAGGAAATAAGCAATAAGAAAATGTGTACAAATGTTTATTTTAACTAACACGAAGAAGATATAGGAATAAGAGTTTGTAAGAATGGTTAGTACAAGAGTAGAGAAAGTCATGTGAGTGCAGCACATAAGATTTTTGTATATATTTTATATGTCTCAGAAACAAGCCCTAAAGATTTGGATCAAATTTTGTATTTTTTCATGGAGAAAGTTTCTGTGGCAACAATTATACTACACAATATATTACTTTCACATTGTTTTCTCTACTCACTTTTCTTTTACGTAACACATTCAGATGTCCTCTGTTCCCCTTCAACATACAATTTATAAAGTTTTCTATGATTGAATATAAATGCAACGTATTACATTCACATTGTTTCGTCTACTCATTCTTTCTTTACGAGACACAATCACACTTCTATCTCTACTCGCCCTTTAACATATAATTCATACAATTTCCTATGTGTTTGAAATAAAATGCAACGTATTACATTCACACTATTTTCTCTACTCAGTTTTGTTTTACTTAACAATTCACATGTTATTCTCTATCGTTTACCAACTTCATACATACCAACGCCTATGTATGTATATTGTATGTTGAAGAGTGAGTAAACTCCAAAACCGGTTGACTGATCACCATGAAAATTGGCATACCTAAGTGTTTTTTTCATGGAGAAAGTTTTTATGTAATCCATTTTACCAAGCAACGTATTACATGCACATGTCCTCCTCTACTCCCTCTTCTACAAACAATCCAAACATTTTGTTATACATTTGAAACATAAGTGCAACGTATAGCATTCACACGGTTTTTTCTACTCAATTTTCTTTTATCAAACGCAATCACATTTCTTTCACCACTTCCTCTTCGACAAACAATTCATAAAATGTTCTCTATGATTGAAACAGAAATGTGTATTACATTCACACGGCTTTTCTTCCTGTAGTATTTGTTATTGTTCAACAGTACTTTTGCTTAGTGTCGTTCCGGTTTTTTAATAAAAATAGGTAATTAAAGAAGTCAAGTTGTCACAATTGGTGTCAAGAGTGCGACGGAAACCACAATATGGAACAGTTGATAAAACAAATGTTAGCCAAGATGGACATAATGGGAAATGAAATGAATTCCGGAATGTGGTAGATAGAAACAAATATAGAAGACAAATGAAAAAAATCTGATGTGTTGCACTCACATGACTTTCTCTACTCCTGTACTAACCATTCTTACAAACTCTTATTCCTATATCTTCTTCGTGTTAGTTGGGATAAACATTTGTACAAATTATCTTATTGCTTATTTCCTTGTAGGTGCAAGCGGAATATGGGAATACAGTAGGCTTTGTGCGACAGTCAAATATTTTAAACCTTTGAGATTCCGTTCTCTTTGCACTCTTAACATATAAAAAAATGAACAACGATGACCCATTTCACGAAAGTTCTTAGTTTTCCGAAACTCACACACATAACAAGGAATATCTCCGAAATGGTTCACCCTACAAGAAAATTTATTGAGACAAATTGTGTATTTTAGCAAGATCTACATTTTTTGTATAGTATGATTTGGTCTATCTCTAACGGTTTACCAGTTATGCAAAAGTCGTCCAGAGTAAATACGTCTACAGGAGCTATAGTCAGAAAATTCAAGATATAAATTTCATTTGTCATCAAAATATCTCAAACATATTTTAATCAAAATCGTTAGGGCCATTTTCAAGAAAATAAAAATTTTCTAAACATTTTCCATGTAAAAGATAGTTTAAGGTAGGACTATTTTCTTCAAAATCTTCGTGTCGCATCCCTGAAAGACAATAAAATTAAATACCAACTTTGGTTTTTAACATACTTTTCGTTTTTGAGTTATGCTGTCCACAGACAGACACACACACGGACCTTTTTCTAAAAATGTTTTTTTTTTTTTTTTTTTTTTTTTTAATTCAGGGGTTCTCGAAACATATTTCCGGTGAAATCTCGACATCGAATTTTTGGGTGGAATACAATAATTCCCCTACTTACCAGTAGAGAAAGTAAAAATGTAAACTAAGGAATGGAAAACATGGAAACAAAAGTGGAAAAAAAAAAAAAAAAAATGGAAAAAATGAACCAAAAAATGGAAGCCGTATTGAAAAATGTAAGCTCCGGAATGGAATTTTGAAAAGATGAAAACGGTAATGTCCGTTATGAAGATAGAGCTCGGAGAATACTAAGGAGCGACTGGCCGGGGTTAAGGAAGCCATGGAAGAACTCGGCGAAAAGATGAAGGACCTTGGTGAACGTGTTAATGCTGTGGAAGATGGAGTTGACCGCAGCACCAAAGAACTGAGATCCATAATGGAAGAAATGCTAAACGAAAACCTCAAACTAGGTGGATATCTATGGGGGAGACCTATGTTAAACAGTGGACATTTTATGTGAGAAATGATGATACGAAATATTTATGTGTATCCCTATATCTCTTGTATCTTGGAAACTCTAAACAATTGCGATACAAATGTAGATTTTGAGAGATGGGAGAGAGGACTGAAACAGTGAAAGAGCTGAGGTTTGCTAGTTTATAATGTAGCTAATGTACCCTTATGAATTAGAATTTCCTCACCAGAATTTATTTCGGAAAGTACTTGATTCTAATTTTCTATTTTACTGTTCTGCTTATTCTGGCGAGTTGGTGAATATATATATATATATATATATATATATATATATATATATATATATATATATATATATATATATATATATTATTGGAGGAGCTTAGTTCGCTTGGCCCTGAATATGCCCCAACTTCTATTTTTTCCACTTACTCATGAGCAGAAAAGTATTGTAACAAACGGCAAATCCCATTCCTGACACCAGTGTGACAAATGACAACAAAGTCCAGTTGCTTTCCTGTCACTTTATTTTTCCTCTAAAACCGAAGCCAAAACATAGTTCTTTCCCCGATCTTTACACAATCTACAGTTCTTTGTGAGCTTACAACTCACAGGCGTTCTGTCTTCTCGCAATCTTGACACATACTTTTCTGTCTCTCTTTACTCTCTGTCTCACAAACGCTAACTTTGTCGATACAGTCACTCAACACTTACTAAAACTGCTTCACTTGAAGACGTATCCCAAACTGCCTCTGTTGATACATACGACTGTATACACACACACACACACACACACACACACACACACACACACACACACACACACACACTGCCAACAGCTGTCCCGTTCAGGAACTGTCTATCCCTATCCCTTTTATCTCACCAAACTCTCTTCTTTCACCACCTGTAGGCTTATATACCGGAAATGACGTATCATGGATCTTTCTCGAAGTTTACCTTTTTCTCGAAGCTGTCACAAATAAGTCGACAGCCAAGGCTTCGCGAATGTTCTGGAATCTTCCTTATTCTGCAGCGCTGATTGTCGCCAGTCACGTATTCACAAGCAGTGGCGTGGAGTAGCTTGACCTTGGCTCGCTTTGATGTGCGACGGCCTGCCTGCGTCATATTATTATATTAAACCCTAAAATTTTATGTCGAGCTTTCACCAAAAATATAAGTTTCGAGATGTGATTAATCCAAAAATAATATTTCAGAAAACGTTTCAGAAACGAAACATCGAGTGAATACCAAAACTTAATATTTAAAACACAGCATTCATAGGAGGTAAATTTATTTCTGCCATTAACTATTTCCAAGATATTTGCTGCTATTGGTTTGAATTTTCCAATAGTTTTCATACATTTTTAAACTTTTAGGACGCCGATCTATTTTTTAAAGACTTGACTATCTTTTCAGCTTCCAGTATCCCCAACGAGACGTGCAGTGAAACCATTTCTGCAAATTTTTTTATCTGGATTAGCACAAAGCAGAGAGAGAAGTAACAGTTTGTAAGAAAAAGAAGTCTATATCAGGCAGAGAAATGTGTGAGAATTTAATACAACAAGCTTTTACTTTATACTTATTTATAGAGCCTTAGAACATTCCTTCACTTAGGCGAATGCTGGGGTGCATTACACCATACACGGTTTCCTGTCCAGCATTTCCGTTCATTCCATTTCCTTATCTCTTTCAGGTGTGCTTTCAGGCGAGAGGTGTTGGAGGTGCCGGGCATATGGTGCGGATGCTGGCGCATGATAACTGCTGTTCTCGGCGCTAAATGGCGTTTTGGAGGCCACTGTCCTCCGTCGGGGGGACGCCTGTGCGACACTGAACCCGCGGTGTGTGGTGGCTGCTCGGCGGGGCCTGGCGCCGGGATGAAGAGATCTCAGCACTTGTTAGGGACTCCGCCTAGCTGGGATCTGTGGCACCTTGCATTCTCTCGCTCCAGCCATGCCCCCTTGCGGTGTGTTGGGGTCGCGGTGCGCCAGGCGACCCGCTCCGTATGTACCCTTTTTCAGCTCACATTGAATACTCCTAAAAATGGAATGAAGATTAAGCGATTTTAAATACTATGAACATTTGTTAAAAATATATGGCGATTTTAAGGCTTTAAAAATTATTTTTAGTCAGCAATTCAATCTTAAACAACTATTCGACTTTCTTTGGGAATGATACATAGGCATAGGATTTCCAAACGCTGAAACTATACGACTGTGTTTCGGAATTTAGATCTTATACCATAAGGTAATACTGTTTTGAATGAGTAGTTCATTTCAAAGGAGAAAGTCTTTTACTTGTACCGTACACTAAATTTGGAATTGTGAAGCAATATGTCACCAGCCTTGGCGTCGAAAATATATATTTCCCTGAAGGTTCAGACGAAAATAAACACGGAATTTTCCATGTTTCTTAGGTATGGGATTTCATAACATCCAACACTCTCTTCCATCAGTGATGAAATACAAAATTGATCGTGTTTTACATTTAAGAGCCTAATCGAAAGCTTCCTAAATAACAAAGCAGAAAATTATAAGGAAATCTTTGATGAACTCCATAACACGGGTTTCAAGCTTAGTGTCACAACTACTTTCTAAGATAATCCGCAGTGTATAGGTGAAGGTTTTCACCAAGATATATAATCAAGGAGGTAGAGCAACAGGGTAGATTAACTAAAGCAATGTTGGCGGATTGTTGTCAGTGCATAAAGAGGGATACACCTCAATCATCGCAGAGAAATCAAAGACCTAGTACATCAGAAACGATGTAAGTTGCTTTTTAATTTCTGTACCAGTTATCTTGGTAGCCCTGGTCTTTCATGGGCTGTTGCGGTTTATTTTATTTATTTGCCCATTGTATTGGACCTAAAGATTCATTATCAAATATGGCGGAGACATACCTTTTATAAAAAGTTCTGCTTGCGCGTCTTTGTGCATGTTAACAGCATCACTTAAAAAGAACAAATCAGAAAAACAGCGAATTTCACAGTTGAGTCAGGCATTGCTCAAATATGACAGGCGATCATTTTCAACGAAATATTTCCACCCGAAACCACCCTTTGCATGGAACAATTGTTGTTACTTTTCATTTATAAACAAATTACAATGGGTTTTATTAAAATATATTATGTCTATTACTGTTTTATTTCTGATAAGATATATTTTGGATAGCTGTGTTTAGCCTGTGAAGTATTTTTCGTTCTGTATGAATATTACTCAATTTTTGTACACTATGAAACCGTAAAAGACACAACATATTTTAACAAAGAGGAAGTGCTCATTAACGCATCGTAGCATCCAGTAAGTTTTGCCCATATTTATATTTCAATTGTAAGAGTTTTTTATTCCTTTTATTTCTTTTCCTTCGCAAGGGATCATTATATGATTTCCAAATGTATTCCTATGTGCTTTCGACGAACATTTAACGATGTTCCCTCGTGCTTTATGCAACTGAACACTTATGTATGATAAATAATGTAACACGCACAGAATAATATTTACCTACATACATATCTGTTTATTTATATTCTGTTGTACATAATATAGCCTGGACTTACATAAGTACTAAGTGCTTGTACCACTTAAGAGTTTTATTAATAAATTAGAGTTTGAGAACTGCTTTCAGAAGTCAGTAAGCTCTTTTATAAATGCTGTAATTAGGAGAGTTGATAATTATTATAATCCTGGCGTGATACAGAAAATTTGGTATCACTGATCCATTTTTATAATATTGTGTCATTAAACGTTTGTTTCATCTGTCGTTTAGGTACCTAAAGATCTGAAGTAGAACTACAATTTACCCCAAAAAGTTCGATATCGAGTTCTCAAATTAGATAAGACGCTCTGGCGAAGGTTTTAAGAAAATTCTATCACAACGTCTGTTCTAACCTATAAGTTTTCACCTCTTTTCGAAAATTTGTCTGGGAAGATCAGACCGCCGAATGCTATTTATCTGGACTATTTCGTAAATAAAATATGAATTCAAATTCTGTAAAGCAGAGATTTGACTGGAAAAGTTAAATTTTGTATAAAAAAAACAACTAATTTCGATTAGTGTACTTCGAGTTACTCAGCGCTGCCAACTGAGGAAAACGAAACCCAAGAATTACATGTATTTCGATCTTCTCTTATTGTTATAACAGAAAATCAGTTTATAATCTCAAATAAATCTCACTTTATTTTTAACACCAACAAGTAATCTTTCTTCTGGAAAAATACATTAATTATCAAAAGAAAAATTATTATTAAAAACACAGTTGTCAAATTGAAATTGACTGCTATTTTCTTTGTTAATCGATTGCAATATGTAATAAGTTGTTTTTCAAGGAATTATGGGACACAGCTGGCGACACTGACGGAACAAAAGAATATCTTAGTAATAATTTGCACAAAACAAAAGAATGACCAGGTGATTTGTTGTAAGTATATGCTAATTTATGTATGAAATGGTCCAAAATAACGTTTTACGGAGTAAAAATATCATCATTATTTGTAAACAAATTTCGGTAAGTGTAGGGCGTTTATTATTTTCTTTGGTAAGTGTAGATCGTTTGTACCTGGCCGTGTACGCGAAACAACGAAGTATTGGCGCATGCGCGGATCGGCTAGTCGAAGCGATGGAGGGGTAATTGCCAACCTAAGATGCATGCCTTGCATGCAACGTTGCATAAACGTAACTAGTTCAGCAATCGTGTATTTATGCGTGTATTAATAATTTGGGTAGTGATATGTTAGTATTATAACTGTTATTCAACAGCTTAAAAACGTACAGCAACGTATGCATGACTGGCATATAACAGTTATAATACTAACATATCACTACCCAAATTATTAATACACACATAAATACACGATTGCTGAACTAGTTACGTTTATGCAACGTTGCATGCAAGGCATGCATCTTAGGTTGGCAATTACCCCTCCATCGCTTCGACTAGCCGATCCGCGCATGCGCCAATACTTCGTAGTTTCGCGTACACGGCCAGGTACAAACGACCTACACTTACCCTTTCTTTTATTCAGGGGAGCTTATAACTTGTATTTTGTATTGAGAGGAGCTCATAACGTGTATTTTCACCCAAATGCCAGTCATACGTCCCGATACGTATTTAAGATGTTGAATAACAGTTATAATACTAACATATCACTACCCAAATTACTAATGCGTGCATAAATACACGATTGCTGAACTAGTTACGTTTATGCAACGTTGCGTTACTGCCGTTGCATGCAAGGCTTTTTATCTGGCTTTGTATCTTCAGTTGACAATAACCACTCGATCGCTTCGACTAGCCGACCTGCGCATGCGCCAGCACATTATTTCGCGTAAACGGCCAGGTACAAACGTCCTACACTTACCCATACAGCACAACATATGGCATGTGGACCACTTGCGGCCTGCAGTGTTGCTTATTTTGGCCTGTCTGATTCTAATTGTTTAATACTGGGTACCATTAAATTAGATAGATTTAATTTAATAATTATTGCAATAGCTTCGAGTGTGACTGAATGAGATTAGTGTCGCTCCAGCTTGGCTTCGAGGCTTCGCTAGCTCTGATGTCGCTGCAAGAAAATTCAAAGTTACATGTCCGTGATGTCTACGGACAGAATGAACTGTATTGTGCAAACTTGGTCGTGTCTCGACTGGGTTCGGCGGTGCACTCCTTAGTTGTTAGTTATATGTTCTGTAGTAGCCAAAGCAGTACGTTGCATAACCGTACTAGAATGTTTTCCATTAGTTTTTGTAACTTAAAATTGACAATCTCGACAAAATGAGTGGAAGTAGAAAGCGTGAAGTAAATTCGAAACCCCATGAGTGAACAAATAAACACCTTTTACATTGTATATGGACAAAATAGCGTGTCGTTTTGTTGGGAAGCTATTGCTGTGTCAAAGGAGTAGAATCTTAGACGTCATTTTCAGTTAAACCTGCCAATCTTGGCAAACTTCAAGGAACTTAAAAGCAAGCAGAAACAGCGAAGTTATTAAAAACGTTTTGAAGTGAGCAATAAACCTTAAAGAAAGAGTACTACCTGCAAATGAAGTCGCCATTAAAGTAAGCTAAAAAATATCACAATAAATGTTTGTGCTGACAAAAAATTTACTGAAGAAAAGTTGACAAGAAATGTTTGATGATTGCTGTTTCTTAAATGGATTTTGATAAGAAAGACAATTTTGAAAATATCAGTTTGTCCCGCATGACTGTTGAGCGTATGGTAACGATATTTTGAGGATTTTAAACTTAACCTGCAAAAATTGGCTAGTAATTTGTTATTCGCTTGTTAACGATGAGAGTATAGCGTGGAATATGTGTGTGTGGGTTTGGGTGTGTGTGTGCGTGCGTGCGTGCGTGGGTGTGTGTGTGTGTGTGAGTGAGTGTGCGCGCGCGCTTGGAGCCCCAGCTATGCCTGAAAAAATGTTGGTGCTCTAAGAATAATTAAAACAGTGCAGGTAAACTATTGACAAAATCTTAGCCTAATTCAGCGCTAATGGAGGGGACACACCTTTCCCCTTGTTTTGTTCTTTGGTTTGCCTTCCATTCAAGGAGCTTCCATTCTCCTAGCACTGTGTTGCCGTAATGTCCAACCACCCACAGCAACGTGATGAAGGGGGGGGGGGGGGAGGGAGAAGAATGCAACACAGGTCACAAATTGGCATCCTTGGCCAAATTAATCAACAAATATTATGTTCAGTTTCTGCACGGTGTTCTGTGGTTTCTGCAGTCCCATCATGTGATGAGCGTAGTATTTACTGGAATCAACTACGAGCGGGGTTTCATGCACAGAATATGGGAAGCGTTTCTAGAACAAAATTACGTCGAGGGTGGGGATCTACTAAACCATAAAGATGCGTATTGATTCAGCTGGGGTAGCTTAAGTTCTGTAGCGCTTTGTGCATCTATAAGTGAACTTGAATTTTTGGAATCTGAGATATGATTTAATTTCCGAAAATAATGGATGAAGAATTGCATCCATATCCGTTTTTCTTGTGTGACATTTTGGGTTACTTGAGTGGCCTTAGTTTACAGCCTCAAGAAAATATTAATTTGTTTTTCAGTTACTTTCTCATATAAAGGTATTCAAAATAAATTAAATTTGTTAGAAAATCACCTTGGTAAAGGGAACAGCTCACATTGTAAAACTTGTTGACAGAATATCCCTCAAAATATCATTCCATAGTATGTGGAGAACACAAACACATATTGCTTCTAAATAAGGAATTTCTGAAAGGAATGCGACGGGTAACAAAGTCCACATCAAATTGATTCAGGGTCCATTTTCTGTCGAAGCAGGGGAACTAACTATCGAACTCCGGATGAAAGTTATTGATCTCCAGTATTCTAAAAACTATCGGTGAAACATAGCGAGAGTACTTTTCAAGTTATATTTTATTCTGGGTCAGAATACATTTAAAAGTTTGCTGGACGTTGCTTATCAGATGCTTCTACTTTGTATGTTTGGAAACACGTGTACTTGTTAATAAATATTTTCTGTCATGAACTAGAACAAGAACAAACAGCTTACATCTTTAACTGATGCTAGTTTAGAGGCCATGTTAAGAACGGCCACTTCAAGCTACCGAACTTCGATCAAATAGTCACGGTAAAGAAATTTAAATTATCCCATTGAACTGCTGTAATATTTTCAGTGCAAATGCCTATGCTTAAATACTCTCAGCGCAATGTTTAGCAAACCTTATGCTCATGTTTAGTGGTTTTATTGTGAAATATTGCAGCTATCTTATATTTGTAAATAATTTTGAATATAATTTTAATTAAAATGCTCTAAATATTAATATGAACATTACTTTGCATTTCTCTAAAGTGTTTAGCTATAGTGGATTAATGTACGATTCAAGTTCCGAAATGATGTAGCCCTTGGTCGGATGGTCAAAGTTGAGTTTGGTCCTCAGAGATAACCAACTTGTGCAGGTCTACTCTAAAATTTTTATTAAATCATCATAAGTTGCGGTATACAGGATGGAAAGTACTGCTTCGGTCATACGTTAACCAGGGATTCTACATCATGAGCAATGCAAGGAATTTTGGATGCTTCACCTTTTTTTTTTTTTTTTGTCTATTATAACGCCCATATAGGCGTATGTTGAAAGGAAAACGTTAAATGAACACACCCCTTTGAATTTTGGTTCCACCTTTTTGCACCTTTTTCCGATCCCAGCACCATTTTGCACCTTTTCTTAATATTTTTGGTCTCCTATACCGCATTTTATTCTCAAAATTATATATTTTTATCCTTCAAGGGTTGGTAACAATGTCCGGTATCAGTCCTGCGACAACAATTACCTACTTACACTTCAGAGCAGTGTTATTAGTTTACGCCTCAATGCATCACAGTTGTACGAAGCTATTGTTTAAGGAAGGGCGATTGTTGAGTGCAGGAAGAAATGTTTCAGTTAAAAATATCATTTGACTAGTGCGGTCTGCCATTTGCCAGTAGTTTTTCAGAATGCCGAAAACGAAAATGAATGCCTACAAAGTAGGTACATGAAGTTGTAAACAGTTTAGTGCAGATGGAATTCAAAGTGACGGATCTGTTTTGAGATGCAGTGTTTGTGACATTTGAATTACAACTGATGAAAAACACCAACGCATTTGTGTTAAACAGCATATATGTAGGCAGTGTAAAACACATGAAAAATACGGAACTAAGTAAAGGTGGATTGCATCGACAGTTTATTGGCGAGGCGCTGGCTTCTCCAAGTTCATTAAATAAAACTGAACTTTTCAGTGATCTACATTTGCGGCTTGTGGTATTTCTCTTTCCAAGCTCAACAACACCATTATGAAAGCATATTTGTAAAAATACACTGGGAAGTCTGTCCCAGATGAGAGTAGGTATCTTGAGAGAATCATATCTTCAACCTCTGCATGAAGGAAAATTAAAACAGATCAGGTAAGTAATAGGTGCAAATACAGTATATTTTGCATTATATGAAACCAATGATAGACAGATGAGATATGTTCTTAGCATTTTAGCAGCATCCCTAAATGGAAAGCAAGAGAAACCCATGTTGTTGAAAACCTACTTTCTGAACAAAACAGACTGCTAATGTAATGCGTCGTTTCAACCATGCATGTTGTGTACTGTGGCCTGATGGCATTCTATATGATCGAGTGTGGCTAGTAGTAGCATCAGTGGCGGCTGGTGAACAAAATAAGGTATGTGCTACAGTACCGCACAATGATTACACATTTTATATAATTAGTCTTACCTAATGGCGAAATATAAAGTCCATACGGCGCTCCTTCCGGCTGCAGAACTTATCGATCACCCTGGTATTAAACCCCTCCTTGTTAGAAGCGATGCTTTTCTCCATGGACAGCATTGCCAGAGCAGTAAGACGATCCTGTGACATAGTGTTTCTTAAGAACATTTTTACGCGTTTTAAGCATGAAAAGCATCTTTCTGGCTCAGAAGTGGTCATTGGCGTTGTGATCAAAATTTTTAGTAAAGTTGTAACTTCAGAAAACGAATCTTGCAAACTGTTAGAAATTATGTATTGCAATAGTTGCACAGCCCCGTCAATGTTTCTAATGTCAGGTCTTGCATACAGAACGCTAAGTTGTGTCTTTAGCATTTTCTTGTTCAGTGTTGTATACGTAGTCACAGCAGTTTGAAGTTCATCCTCAGGAAACTGTCTTAAAAAGCTGCCAAAGAATTTAGAGTTTAACAGCTTTGCTGCATCGAGATGACTAAACGACTGAAAACGACGTCTAGCTTCCTCGATAATGCGGTTACACACTTCTTTGGCTTCTATTTTTAGACATTCTACCTTCTGGCGTTTGCTCATTGATTCAGATGGAATCACAAATATATCATCGGCTGCCTCTCGAATGTCACAGATGCACTGAATGAATGAAGACACAGCGTTTTGTACTTTAACAGCTTCAGTTGAACTTGATTGCAGTTGATTATAAAGTACATCAACATGAGGCATTACTCGGTGAAAGAATTTCAACCATGAAAGGAATTTGCTGTCTTCTAAATAACGCCGAAGCCCATTTGCTTCCAGACAAGTCTTATCATGGGCAAAATTTTTCAACTCCGAAAAGCACTGCAGCAATTCTTCCTGATTTTCATAAATGACATTAACAGTTCTGGATATAAAATTCCATCTAGTTGCAAAACCACCAGGAACTCTTCTAGCCACCGCAGAATCCAGAGCTGCCAAGCGCTGTGGGGATCTCGAGAAAAAGGCAGGAAAAGCAGAGAGATTAAGAACAAATATTCTGGCAGACTTATTCTGCGAAGCTGCATGTTCCATCACTAAGTTTAGTTGATGTGCATAGCAGTGAATATACTGCGCATTTGGAAACTGATTGTGCTTTGGGTTGTACTCCACCAACTGCACCACTCATTACTGAAGCTCCATCGTAAGTTTGGGCATTAAGTTTATGATGTTTATCTCTGAATAGTTCATTAAGCACTTTTAATATGCTTTCAGAAATTGCTTCTTAGTTTTGTCCCTCTGATTGCAAAAAACCCCAAAATCTCTCATATGGAACACCCTTTTTCTCATATCTAAATAGTAATACAAGCTGGGTCTGATGCGAAACATCTGTGGTTTCATCTGCCATAACAGCCACAAAATCAGCTTCTTGCATTTCCTTCAGAATCACCTCACGACAGACTTCTAACATACAATCCAAGAGTTCGTTTTGGATGGTTTTAGAGGTCCCTTTGAATATATGGTTTGAGTGCATGTGTTCCTTAACAGCACTAACAAGGTTACTAACTAAATCTATAAGTCCTAAAAACACGCCAGGATTTTCAGAAGATTCAGTCTCATCATGTCCTCTCAAAGCAAGCTCAAATGCACCACAAAACTTTATACAGTCAATTATGCGGGACAACACATACCTGTTTTTCTCTACTTGTAGATTATGCTTCAGCTTCGCCTCTTGATAAGCACGGCTTAACTGAGTCACAATATTTGTACTACCTAAAGCACTTAAATCTAGTACATTGTTTAAATGTTTCACATTTTGTTTGTGTTTGTTAATAAGAACATTAATATGCCCTAGGTCTGTCACTCCCGTCGTACTCCACGAATCACTGTTCCCAAAAAGGAAGCATGGAAAACAGAAAAGAGCATTTCTTTCCTGACATCCACATGTCCATGCATGCTCATAAATTTTGAGGTTAAATCGCCTGGTGTAAGGATTATTTCTCCCTCCTTTTGCAGGTTGCGTGATGTTTAGATTTGGTGTTTGCCTCCCTAACAGCTTCACTTGAACTTTTTCTTCTAGAGTCCTCCTAGAGAAAGGATAATTTATTAGGCTGTCCACAGAATTCATTTTAGCGTACACAACACAGATATTGCTCAGCACACGAAACTGACGTTCATAACCTGAGTTGTTGTTGTTGTTGTTTGGGGGTTTTTGGACGCACTATCACACTCCTGGCAGGAGTAATCGATGTCTGCGTCGAATCGAAATACATAACCTGAGTTTATGGAGTATTTCGCGGTTATTGTTGCTGTCAAAAATAAGTAGTGCCAACAGAAATTGGTCCATATGTCCAACTTCCGAGAGTTTTATTCTCTCTGTTGCGTGCAAGGTCTATCACCGGCAACAGATAGTTGTCTCAACACCACATAGATGGCAGAAGTTGCATTACAGCAAGCAAAGTTGTTAGATGACATTGCAATCCTGCTATCTAGCGACTTTGTACAGAAGCAGAATGAATTCATGTGCTCCACTTCATGAGAGCACAACGCTAGGTAAATTCAACCAATAGGAGAACAGATTTCAAAATCGTACACCTATGTTTCGCATGCGTGGATTGGTCTACATTCCCTGCAAAGGACTGAAGAATTTTGTAGCACCCAACGCAGTACCTATCTCGTGTAGGATGTGAGGCGTGCATCATCTTCGCACACAATGAGCAAAGAACACTAGCGCGCGGGATATAAAATAGTGAAAGTGAAAGAAAATGTGCAATAATAATTTGGTATATGTTTAACACAAAGAAGAAACTATTTTCTGCAAAATAATCATTGTGCTGTAGCACTATAGCACATATTGACGAGCCGCGCCTGAGTAGCATCTTACATGCTACTGGCCATTTATAACCTCAAGGCTATGTGCTCTAATCTAAAACACGTTACCTGCATTGCACTGAGTTTGTGAGGCAATAAAATAAGAATATGCATATACAAATGAATTTCTGTCTTGCATCAAGAAAGTATTGAAAAAGGCTGCAACTAGAATGCAGAAGCACGTAGAAGTTACAAACTTCCTCTTCCAATTTCTCCGATTCTCACTACTTGGGGTACTTGGCTAAAGCCTGCTGTGTTTGTAACAATTTTAAAGACTATATGCAATTTTGTAAGTGAAATACCAGATGATTCTTCTGCTGTAAAAAAGCCAGAGAACTAGCAAGTAAGCAGGAGTTGCAAGATGAACTGTGCATGGCTGCTCTTTTTTGATGACGGAGGACAAGATTGGAGGAGCAGTGTCCTGAAAAAGATTCACAATAGGCAATTTTGATAGACATAAAGACAGCACTGGAGGGGGTTGATAAGCAGAAGCTAGAACAGTGCTTAGCCAAGAACTCTGACATTGAGGATGTTGCAGCGGACAAGGATTTTAATTACAGACTGCTAACAAAATATGCACCACTTGTCCAATGGATAGTAGTTTTCGGGTTTGTAGGCCCCGTGGTCCATTCGATAAATTGTTTAGTTGTTAACCAGTCAGGAGACACTCTGAAGATGCCCAACGTAGTCTTGGGCGAAACGTCAGACAAATTATAGACTGGACCACAGCCTACTAACCGGAAAACTAATATCCATTGGATTAACGCCGGCCGTGAAAGCCTTAGCATGTATATGCACCACTTGTGTCTGTTGACGTTGAACATTCCTCTTCAACATATAAACACTTACTTAGTGACCGAAGGTGCAGCCTCACTGAAAAAAAAAAAAAAACATTCAGCTGTTAAACAGCATCTGTTTCAATAGTTTTCTGGACTTGTGACAGTGAATTTTGTGACCTTGTCCTTTGTTATTTTATGTAATTGCCTAATTGGTTTTTGTGTTGTTGAGTGAAAATTAAAATGGAAAATTTGCACCTTTTTTACCTAAATTAAAGCACCTTTTCTGCACCTTTTTAATCAAAATTTTGCACCTAAAATTCCTAGCTCGATGAGTGTAACAAATATGTACGATACAATTATTGTCAATAAATAACAGTTTCGCCGAAAAAAAATTGTGTCAAATACTTGGAGCCATGTACAAATGTACCTATAGAAATGGTTTATTATTTCACTGTTGACAAACATTGTGTGAATAATGCTGTAATGCATTTCTACCTTAATTCGAATGAATTTAGTCAAGTTTTAATGTTAAAATCTCGTGCAAAGTTCAATTTCTAACAGAGATTTGGCAACGTCACGTTAACATTAAATTGTGACTGATAATTCGAATTGAAATAAACCGATATTATAGCATGGTTCACACAATGTCTAAGCGACAGTTAGTGAAATAATAAACCATTTATATCCATTCGTCAAGAAGCTATATGGCTCCAAATATTGCATATATTTGACACAAATCATTACGTTTGTTTTTTAGTTGAAACGGTTCTTTATTGACAATAATTGTATTGGGAATATTTCTTACATTCGCCATGTGGAATACCTGTTTAACGTATGACCGAAGCAGTACCTTCTACCCGGTATATCTGAGAAATCAAAATGTACTTTATACACGAGCGAGAGGATAAATTACAGAATTAGACCTAATTAAAATAAACACTGCATATAACAAATTCCTTTTTCTCCCGTAGCTTTAGCCGTTTCGATATATTCATTACTATACGTTTAGGCACAATTTACATTTGAAGTGTATGTTACTGTGAGTATAGCAAGACTCGAGGAGGGTTTGTGTGTTTGATTTCCGCTATCTGTCTATATTAAAGCATTTATATGACCCAGTTTATATGTTAATGCAATTATATTACCCCATACACACCACGCATCACCGTTGCCGAATAACAAATATGGAAAAAATAATAAAATAAAAAACTGGAATTTGGGTTGGTAAAACCAAACCCAGGCAGTTTAGGGTTTAACCCTCTTCAACCTAGTCTTTTAAAAATTTTTGTCTTGCTACGTGAATGGAGAATCTTTCAGCGTGTGCGTAAGTCAGATAGTTGTAGTTATTAGGATGTGTAAATATGCTTCTTGTTGTCATTATCATGTTTATATAATTTTATTTTATTTTTTATTTATTTATTTTTTATATACATATTTTTTTATATATGTATTTTTATTTTTTTTTTTTTTGTTTTTTTGTTTTTTGTGATTTTTGTGGTTTTTTATTTGTATCTATATTTTTGTTGTTTTTTGTTTCATTTTTGCTTTTTTTTTGTATATATATTATTTTTTATGCATATTTACACATTTACAATATTAAGTGTAAGTGTGTTTGTCAAGGCCCGGGTCCCACAACATGCCGCCGTCTCTGCTTCTACCCGCAGACGTTTTGTTTGATGCGTGTTTTTTTTTGGATTCGTTTGTCAGCTCAGCTTTGCAATTTTTATATTATTTGTGGTTTTTGTTCTCTTGTTTCGGGAGGGTGATGATTGCTATATGTTTACTATTGCTTGAAGATATTGTTCCACTTGTTTCTGTTGCTCTTGATGTTTGTCATAGATGTGGATTAATGTTAGCAGTGGTGGATTTTCTTCTTGTTGTTCAGGAGGGAGTTTTCTCATGGCTTGGACTGTTCTTATCAATATTCTTCTGTAGGGTTTGGTATGGGCGTTGTCTATATAGTTCAGCATCAGGTTTGCGATGTGCTTGTCTATTGGCGTTGTTTTTGAGTACTCATGGATTAAAGTGTTGTTTGTAATTATTAGGGAAGAGCTTGTTGGCAGTGCGTAGACATCTACGCTCAAAAGCTTGAATCCTCGCCATAGTTGATTTTGATATGAGTGGTATCAGGGCCACTGCTCCGTATGTTAGACAGAGATGTATTAGCGCTTTGTATAATCGCGTCAGTATATGTGTGTGAGCTAAGTCCTGTTTTGTTGACCCTGGCGAGGAACGTGAGCGTGGAATGTATTGCCCTTGTTTTGTTAAGGAGAGTTTTGTAATGCGGTCCTACTGTAACTTTTGTATTGATTTCTATGCCGAGATATATGATTGATTTTGCACATGGAATTATGGATTTATTAAATTTCAAGGTGAGGTTGTTGTGCAGGAATTTTCTCTTTTTTTCTGATGAGTATGGCCTGTGTTTTTTCTGTATTGATGGATATGCGCCATTTTTTGGTCCAATCAAGGTAATTTTTAAGTTGTAGTTCTAGTTGGTGTTTGGCCTGGATTGTACGGGGGCTTGTGCACCAGTACGCGGTGTCATCAGCGTACTGGGCAAGTTGGATTCTGGGGTGAATTGGCTGTGGTGTGTCTGCCGTGTATATGATATACAGGAGGCCTGATATGGCGCTCCCTTGAGGTGTGCCTGCTTGCAGCGTTATGGATCTGCATAGGTTGTTTTCGATTTTTATGTTGGCCGTTCTATCTGACAAAAAGTTGGCGATCCATCTTGTAATTCTTGGATGTATTTTGTAATCGGTGAGTTTATATAGGAGACCATTGATCCAGCATTTGTCAAAGGCAGATTTGACGTCCAGAAACGCTGCAACCGTTGCGAATCCTATGTTGTAGCTGCTTTTGAATTCTGACATCACTCGAACAAGTTGGTCTTGGATGGTAATTTCGCTGCGATATCCGGCTTGTGTTCTTGGAATGAGGTGTTTTTCATTACATACTTTTTTTAGCCGTTTAACCATGACCCTCTCAAATATTTTGGAGAGGGTTGATGTCAGCCTGTAATTCCGATGATCGGTGCTGTCTTTCCCAGGTTTCTGGAACAGTAGAATATGCGCTGTTTTCCAGTTTGTAGGGTGGTAGCCGAACTGGAGCATGTTGTTATATATATATTTGCTAGTACTTGTAAGGTTTCTGTTGGCAGATTTTTTATCATCTGATATGTGACGCTGTCCGGTCTGGGGGCTGTATTTTTTGTGTTTTTGACTGTTGCCAATATGTCATCACTGGTTAAGGGTGTTTCTGCTTCATCATGCCATACTTTTGACGGGGCGCCCTGTTAGGGAGGAGTGAGATGAGAGGATACTAAAGGTGGCTGGAAGGAGGAGAGGCGTCAGCAGAGGGCAGGGTCCTAATACATTATGATTTAAACTCACCGGTGGCGACTCACAACCGCTTTACCTCCCCTGCGGGTTTACACATACCCTGGAGTGCTGGAACTTTGAGACCTGCTCCGATGTGCAGGAGCAAATGGACACCGAAACTCCCGCCGGCTCTTAGAATCTTGAAACAGCCAACCAGGGTGAAAGATGAAATGAAATGAGAACGGAGGTGAAAGGAGGGACAGGGAATTCGGGGGAAGTAATTAGCCTTCCCAGTATTCGCCTAGCGACCCGAGGAAAACCTTCCAAAAAAAAAAAAAAAAAGCATGTGTCAGTAAGGTTGGCCACCGGAATCGAAACTACGACCTCCCGAATATCGGCCACAGACGCTACCGCATGAGCCATCCTGCTTGGTTGAGGCATGCATATTTGTTTTTACTCGTTAGAAATAATTGAATTGCAATTACATAGTAGCCTATTGTTTTCGCATCGTGTATGTAAACAAGTCCATAATGATTCACTCTTAAAAAAATTAATGATGATGATGATGATGATGATAATAATAATAATAATAATAATAATAATAATAATAATAATAATAATAATAATAATAATAATAATAATAATAATAATAATAATAATAATAATAATAATAATAATAATAGTGATGAAGAAGAAGAAGAAGAAGAAGAAGAAGAAAGAAGAAGAAAAATTTTCAAGTTTAAGTTTAGGGTAACTTCCCGACATTTGCCAATCTGTCAGAACTGAGGAAAATCTGGTAAGAGCTTCGTGGGAAAGGGAGTTTGGTCCTGGCAGGAATTGAACCGCGGACCTTGCCTTCAGGAGTCCGTACTTCAGCCACCTCGGCCATTCGTGTTGTTAAATGATTAATTTCAAATCATTTCTAGGCAAACTGTCATTAACATGCGTAGAAGGAACGCTTTCTGTATGAATACCTACCTATACAAGGAATACAGGCGGGTCTTGCCACAGAAAAATTCTCATCGCCAGCCCGGAATTGAACGCGGGACCCCTCACACAGCAGTCAGGTTCTCCACCGATTGAGCTACGGGGCTAGCGCATCAAGTTTTTGCTGCAACAAAATTGAGAACTTTACAAGCTTCGAAATTTTATCTCTATATTATAGATAAACTTTGCATTAATTATGTAATTCAAGAATTAAAATCCAAGTATTTTAAGTGCAGCGCAAAATAATAATCGCATACAACAAAACCGAAATCACAAGGAAAATGTTGCAAGTGCCTGGATCCCTTGAACTCTTCCCCTGGATACGCCCTTTATTTAGGGACATCAAATGTTAATATCGCATCGGCGTCTTGCATATGTTTAACAGGTTTTTCGTAGCTGAAATTTATAATATGGTTAATTCATTTGCTTTTGTTTACATTATTTATGGTATTTGCGTTACTTGTTTTAGTGTGAGGCTGAAGATCTAAGCTCATCCTAACGACTTTTGGTTTATACTTAATTTACGTGAACTATGAACATTTAATTAATTAAAGGAGATTTGGGAGATGATGGGTGTGGGTTGGGGTATGCAAACATTATTACTAATGCAACGAAGTAGGTATCCTTGCTAAATAATATGTAATGTGAAGGTGAAGCAAGGCTAACAAAGGAAATGTACATAGTGATCGCGGAATGGTGTTGCGGATTGATCGGTCCCTCATTCCGCGCGCGCATGTTGACCGACTTTGCAAAATGGCCGCTACTGGCGCTCTTTGCACTGGGTGACTCAGTTTGCTGTCACGGAGTGCGCGGAGTGGAAAGGAGGTAAAAGGGGGTGTGTTTGCGAGGCCTGGTTTCTGTACTAAATAGCCCAAGACATGACATCCAGCTTTACTGACTCTCAGTGCTCCAGGTTTAATTGTTCAGTGTGGATTTAGCATAACTATCGCAATCAATAACTCTGTTTTAACGCCTCTTTCTTGAAAGTACTAACTACCGCGTTTTATATTTTTGCATTCACAGAAGTGCGACTAATAACACAACAATCTATATAAAACTGATTGCATCTATATTAGTAGTACTGTTTTTATAAACGGAATTTTTGGACAGCAGAGCTACCAATCAGCAATCAACGTTACAATGTCTTCCGACGAAGAAATCGATGAGTAAGTACCAATTTGTTAACACCTTAAGTAGATGGAAGTATCATAAGAAAGTTCATGGTGTGATTATAACAGCAGTAAGTTTGATAACACTTACGAAACAAATGACTCACACTAAGTACGCTGATAATTTTTTAGCTTAGTGATTAGTTAAGCAGCTCTTCGGAGGCATATCACGTCCATTACCTATGTTTCGGCAAACAGAGGTAGGTATATCTGAAGGTCAATCCATTCATTCCATAGTTGACCTCTATTGCTACAGAACACAGAGGTCTCTAGTGCCATTACGTTCAGCGCAAGACAACATCGGGGGTAAAACCACCCCACAGTGGTTTCATTGAACGTACCTTTGTAGTAGTTACGGGTATATTTCAAAACCATATATTCAACCATCACTTTAAAGGCTTCTAGCAGTCAAATTAATGGAGAGAATATTTTTATATGCGGAAAAAAACCCATTACGGTTCATTTTTTCGGCCCAAATTTTGCACTTTAAATTGACTAAAAGGTTTATTATACAATACAATTTCAATTGACTGAAAAATAAATTCTTGAATTTCCGAGTAATTGACCTGTCTGCGTCAGTTTCCATTTTGCACTTTACGAATTGAGTTCTTTAACAGTTTAAACGATATTACGATTAAACCTCCGATATTGTACTTTAGAAGGTCTACTGCACTAAGTGAGTCTACGCAGCACCCAAAGTTGAAAAATTGGTGCAATTTTTCAAAAGTTATAAAAGTATTAAAATAATAAAACATCCAATTTATGACATGTAAGATTATTATTGATTTTGTTTGTAAATACAAACACAAAAACGTTATTCCTTAGTTTGGCTGCTAGAATATTTCAAAGTCACTGAAACTGTTTCTAAAAATCAGGCTTATAATAAATACCTACATCATCGTGGTATTTTTTTTAAAAATATACGTATAACTTTTGCGCAATTAGGTATACTTTGTTTATTGTTAACTCTTAAGGTTAAATATGAAATAATCCATTTATTATATTTGTTTTATGTTTAATAAACTCCACTTAACACCAGCCATAAGAAATATAACTGCGGATGGTGATATGTTAAAAGCAACCTTGTTTTACAAGAAGGTGGTCCTTCCAGTAATAAAAAAGACATTTAGACATACTTAAAGCTACTCCATATTTGTCACAAACTTAATACAACAATGAAGAGTTGTCAAACTGAGAGACTATAGCCCATACCAGGAAGTATGCAATCTCTGCACATCACTTTCATGCATTATGTAAGTTTTAATAAGGTTAACATATTATGAAATTTGAGCCATGGTTAAGTTTCATAATAAAACAAACTGTTTAAATAAACAGAGCATAGAGTTTCGAATATTTCATTCATAAATTGTGGGAGAATCAGCATTACAGCGAATTGCCATGGTGATAATAACAAATAGGGTGTTTTAGAATGACAGAACGGTGACTTTTGTGCGACACTATTGATCTTATTAGCCATGCATAATAATTACGCTTTCTAAGGTTTCAGCTAATCAAGCACACTGCAAGACTCCAGCTTTCTATTTTACAAGTTTTTTATTCACATTGGATAGTGACTATATACGGAAGCTTCTTTGAGAAATTATTATTATTATTTTTATTATTATTATTATTATTATTATTATTATTATTATTATTATTATTATTATTATTATTATTATTATTATTATTATTATTATTATTATTATTATTATTATTATTATTATTATTATTATTATTATTATTATTATTATTATTATTATTATTATTATTATTATTATTATTATTATTATTATTATTATTATTATTATTATTATTATTATTATTATTATTATTATTATTATATCACTTTAAGCATATATTAACAGAGGATGGAAAGTAGGGAAAAGTAGATAGGGAACAATCATCATCATCATCATCATCATCATCATCTCCTCATTGTCATTTGGGAATTAAAATTCAAAAATTGATTTATCACTTCCTACGAATTCCTACATTTCTTCTTGATTTATAACTAAACGATTTCAATATTCAGTATGATTGCTATTGTCACTGAAGTCGCGTGCATTATAAATACGTAGATAATGTGTAGCTATCTTCACATATCAGAAGGTAAGAAATTAAGATAAACGAAGAAGAAAAACAGAGGAAAAGACTACTAGAAAACGAGATAAGAGCAACTGCGAGTTCTGCTAATAAAATAACTTCAAGTTGAATTAAACAAATAATTATTTTTATACCAGAATGTTCATGACTATGATGCAAAAACTGGTATTTTACATAACAGACAGTTAACCAAAGTATTTTCTTACAATATATTTTTTCACATAAAAAGCTTTAAAAGCTAGACAAACGGCATAAGAGTAATTGAAGAGAAGCATTATTTTCATTCACGAACTTTACTTTTTAATTTGTAAGCATGAAAAATCCGCTCCAACAAGTAATTAACATTCAACTCTGCTTATTCCGTTAACTTAGCAGCTCAATTAGTATATAATGACACATTGTCAAATTGTCTTTTCCCACACTGCATGTACACTCACCCCTAGAGGATATTTGTGTTGTTCCCTATGATCCCCTAACCCTTATACGTACCTGCAGTACACTAGTGAGGGGTCATTCACCTTTCACAGCAGTGCGCTGTGTATTGATCATCTAAAACTTAACAATAGATGTCATTTTCTTCCTGGGTGTTTCTAGTAGATACCGCATAACAACTAACATAGATTAATAATCAGTAATCAACGCAGCATAACCTGCAGCGTTACTTGGGTAGTCTATTTATGCACTTTTTTTTCTTTGCCTCTCCCTTTTCTCTTTTACCTCGCATCTATTGAAAACTTAGGGGCTTGTGGTAATAAATTTTTCTTTAGCTATTGCACAACATGAGATAGTGATTTTTATATTTTTAATTATTATTGCAACGAAATGACAATGTGACAAATCCCACTCCTGACATCAGACTGACAAATGGCAAAGTCCAGTCCCTTTTAGTGTCACTTTATTTTCTCTTCTAAAACTGAAGCCCAAAAACGCAGTTGTTTTATCGTTAACACAATTTGTAGTTTGTCATGACGTTGCAAATCAAAGCTGTTCTGTCTTATCGTAACCTTGAGACGCAGTTCACTGTCTCTCTGTCTCACAAACTGCTTCCAACGATCACTCACTAATGCTGAGTATCTCAACAAAAAACTCCGACGCGATGATTAAATGTCCCAAAACTGACACACACATTTCCCTCCACGAATACTATATGCACACACATACACTGCTAACAGTTGTCTCGTTCAACACTCACGGCTCCATCACAAGAACTACTCACATTCTCGCCGTCTTGACTCGGTTATATACGCGAGAATGATATAGCACGGATTTTTCTCGAAATTCACCTTTTCTCGAACTTTTCACAATCAAGCCAGCAGTCGAAGTTTCGCAAACGTTCTGGAAACGCACTCATTGTTGTCGGTCATGTATTTACAAGTCGCACAGAGATGTAAGGTGACATTGAGGGTCTCTGACGTACTGCCACTGCTGCCGTCACATTACGTGTATGTTATATTTGCTCAGCAGCGTTGCTGGGTGGGAGGGAATCCGATTTTGATTTTCGGTTCCGGCTTGGAATTCCCCCCCATGATAAATGGTCTGCTGAGATCCTTGAAGACCAATGAATTATTAAAAAGAGGGAATCGGACTCAGAAACCGTGCCTAGGTAGTGAGATAAGGAATCTTGCTGACCATGCACCATCCACTACACTGCTCATATCTTATGTGGATGGAGGCAGAGAATGAAGCAGCAGTGTGGTAGGCCGTGACCCAATAGGCCGACCTGACAGAGATTTCATTTTTCTGTATTGTTATATAAGCTTTTTATAGCAATGCTGATGAAAAATAACAGATTCACACAAATATCTTAATTTATACAAAAGTAATATGTCGTCTTTAATACTAAGTGTTCATTCTATTATTATACCATGTAAATTACATTATATAGTATATTTAATGTTCAGTAATGTTAAACACAGGAAGAAGATTGTTATGAACCGTTGACAATATTGTAGACTTTTGAAACTGAAAATTTCCTCCAAGTTATAAACGACCTTATTCAACACACACATACTCTTATGCTCTCCCCCACCTTTCCCTCCGTTATAAGTAAGCTTAATGCCCAAAGGATCGTGTCAAGTTATTATAAAATTAAGAAATGAACGCGGAAGTCTGAAGTACTATCATCATAATCGCCGCCGCCACACCGCCACCACCACCGCAACCACCACCACCACCGCCACCGCCACCATCTTCATCATCGTCATCAATACCTAACCTTATGCGAAAGAAGGGAGGGCGCATTTATGCCTTCCTAATTCTCGCCATGAAGCTCGAAAACAAACCTCTCTAATGCTTGGTTACCTGAGTGAGTGAAAGGAAAATGCTTCATACACAAAATTAAGATGGAGTTGAGCGACAAGATGACATCATGTACATAAGAGCCAAGGTTGGGCATTGCTGATCATCATGGTTTAGTCCAAATATGAGCATTCTTGATCCCGCGTGTCAAGTGACCTCCAGCCCTCCCCTTCTCGTTTGTTTTATGCAACAGACAAGCAGCCATCTAACCCAGCGGTGGAACACTGGTGTACGAAATTGCAAGGTGCATTCCACGAAAGTTGGTGGGACATTTAGGGCAGAATGGGCTCTTTCACGCATCATAGCATACAAAGATGAAGGTACGTAAACATCCACCCACGCAAACACAGGGAGGGAGGGAGAGAGAGAGAGAGAGAGAGGAGGAGAGTAATTAATTATAAAATTCAGCTTCTCCCAAATATAAGTTGCCTTAAACTGAGCATACTAGACGATAAAAAGAAATAAATACTTGTATATCATTGAAATAATAAAGAACACAACAACTTAATAAAGTTGCAACGATAAGTATATTTGTATTATTGCTTCCTATGTTGAATAAGAGGTGCTTGCTTACGCGAATAGCAATAGTCATTTTAATTTCTGAATAACACAAGAAGAAAATGAAAGTTATTTTACACAGTGGAATAGAACACACCAGTGTCACTATAGGCTACGACAGGACCTCTAAGTGTGCATGCACCGGTGCAAGGTGCAAAGCGCGACTACAAAAAGTTGACCTCGGTGCAGCATAGCTCAAAAACGAAAAGCCGGTTAAAAACCAAAGTTAGTATTT
Organism: Tenodera sinensis; assembly: GCA_030765045.1. Taxonomy (NCBI): domain Eukaryota; kingdom Metazoa; phylum Arthropoda; class Insecta; order Mantodea; family Mantidae; genus Tenodera; species Tenodera sinensis. The sequence goes on along the minus strand of CM060963.1, from coordinate 113,509,957 downwards.
GAGTTTAACGTCTTTCAAAGATGCGACACGAAGATTTTGAAGAAAATAACTCTACCCTAAACTACTCTTTACATTGGAAATTTTTCGAAAATTTTGATCTTCTTGAAAATGACTCTAACGTATTGGTTAAAATGACATGTTTAAGATATATTTATGACAAATGAAATGTATATTTTGAATTTTATGACTATAGCCTATGCAGTTCTGTTTACTGTGGATGACTTGAATAACTCGTAAACCGTAAGAGATTGACAAAATCTTGTACAAAAGATGTAGATCTTGCTAAAGCACCACACAATTTATGTCTAAATGAATTTTTTGTAGGGTGAACCATTTCGGAGATATTCCTTGTTATTTGTGGCAGTTTCGGAAAATTCGTATACGAGTTTATAACCCTTATCTAAAACATATTTGGCTGGCCCCGTAGCTCAGTCGGTAGAGCATCTGCCTGCTGTGCAAGGAGTCCCGGGTTCGATTCCTGGTCTGGAGGTTGGGAAATTTTCTTTAACTCAGATTATAATCTATCCTCCCTAGAGTTAATCCAAAGTAATAGGGACCCAAAGTTCAAAACTACCGTTAACCGAGTGAACACCATTGCTGTTGAACTATTGTTCCATGAGGTTACTTCGGTACTAAAGGTGGCATACGAGGGCTGGAAAGAAATAAGTGGCAACACTGTTTTATCTCTGCGCAGGGATTTTTGTTCCAGCTGCGGTTGGCAACATGTAAACGGTTGATGGTGCTATACAACTCGAGTGGCGGCGTTAATATATGTGTTGCAGTGATAGGAGTGGTGGATAGGAGTGATAGGGGATATTTACCAAGTTCGAAATGGATAAAGATAAAAAATGCCAGGGAATGATACTTTGTGCTACGTGAGGCATTTAGGAATGAGGCAATGCCGTATCGGACTGTGGCACGTTGAATTGCAGCTATTCGTGCAGGTAGTGATAGTGTGCATCAGGAATTAGGTGGAGGTCGATATGGGATCGTAAACAGCGTCATTGAATTGATTCAATCTTTTCTGCACATGGACATCATCTTGATCACAGCACTGCCCAGGAAACGACCGAACTTATACACATTGTTTTGCAGGACAACGCCCGTTGTCACAATGCAGTAGCTCTGCGGAACCTGTTTGTACGATGGGGTAGACATGAGCCCGTGTGACTTTCATCTGTTCCCCAAGATGAAGGAACCACTGCGAGGGATACGTTTCCGCACCAGAGAGGCTATACTTAGAGCTATAGGGGGCTCTCTGTTGCAGACATCAACAAACAGGGCACCGCTGCTGATATCCTGCGACCTCCATATCCGGCAACGGATGCAACATATGGTAGAAATTATCATGATTGTACAATAAGTAGTTCACATAATATTTATATATCCCCACTTATTTCTTTCTAACCTTCGTAAATGGAGCATAAAAATAATAAAACAAATTTATATACAAATAGACAAGAAAATAATTTACGTACCATTCAAATCATATTTCAACATAGCTAGTGATCTTCCAAACACAGTTTGATGCACTTCTTTAATTAATAAACGAATCCTTTAATATACACCCTAAGACAAAAAGAAAGAAAAAAAAAAAAAGAGAGAGAGCAGTATCTGGAAGCGTATATTTGTGTAAGTCCAACCACTCGGCTATCCGTTTACATTGAATAGTTGAGACTCAATATGAGAAATGACAACAGAACGACTCAAAAGACACGCTTCCTTGACACCATTATAAATCGGCCGCGGAAACGACATGGACTTCGACCAATATATTCCTCCAGTCTGCTCTCTTTTTTTTGGGGGGGGGGGGGCTCTTAGGGTGTATATTTTCTACAAACTAATACAGAAAAGCATGGGATAGTACTCCTGGAACAAATGATAAGTCAACGTCAATGTAAGGTTATTTTTTATTATTATTATTATTATTATTATATATATATATATATATATTTTTTTTTTTTTTTTTTTTTTTTTTATTAACGCCCTCCAACATTTTGTCATATCGGACGAATGAATGAAATGAAATGGGTGAAATGATGCTCAAATGAGCCCGAGGTTCATGGAGCTTTTAAGTTACCCGACATTCGTCTTCTCAGGGTAGGGCAAACCTCGAAAAAAAACCTTACCCGGATAACTTACCCTAAGCGAGATTCGAACTCACGACCTCTTGAACGTGAGGCAGACACGCTAACAATCACGCTACCGAGGCGGGCATTATATTTATTCACTGTTAAAGCTGTAAGCATTCAGTATATTTTGTTCATTTGTTCTGGATGTTTGCAAGCTGTATTATATTTATTCCTTCAATTTAATAAAAGGGATAGCGGATATTTTGAGTTTCAAATCTTTATTGGATGACTTATAAGGAATAAAGTACTGACTTTTTTGTCATCTAATACATACGCTGCATTTTAATAAAAATGCATTTGTAGCTTATAAAATTAAGAATCTCATTACGCCACTGCTGGAGAGCTATCTGCATTACGTCACAGTATCCCAAAAATAGCCCTCCCTCCTGGATGTAATACAGGGTTTCCCCATATCTGGTTTACTCCATCAGTAAACAATTCCGATCTCGTGAAGAAAATCCTGAGACCACCTCAAATATAGTACTCTACTCTTCTTTTCCCAGTTGGATTGGATTGCACTCTAAAATATTTCTTGGGATTCTTGAGATTCCTTCCGCTGTAAATGTCCTTTTCAATTGTTTCCAATTTTTCTTATGTAGGTACTCTAAAAATATTAACTTTTGTGTCTTTTTTTTATTAATTCTAGTATATCTCCCAATAGCTCTTGGGAACACACTCTCCAAGGTCGCGAGTTCAAACCCGGCGAAGGGCGATGAATTTTTTTTTTGGGGGGGGGGGGGGTTGAGGCGCCAAAGTCCTTAGCATGACTTTCTTCGGAAGGAAAGTAAAGCTGGTGGTCCCGTGTTGTAGATTTACAGCACCTCAAGCCTGATAGACTGATAAAGAGGCCTCTGAATTAAGCGGCCTTTCACGCCCATTATAAACTGGGACATTGAAAACCATAGCGGTTAAAGGGCGTATATGTATAAAAACACGTTTTTAAGTAATATCGCTGTTTACACCATGTTTTCTTCTGTTTTTCCCCCTTAACTTTCTTTTATTTCATTTCCTTTCCTCTCCTCTCCTGTCCCCTCCTTTCCGCTCCTGTCCTTTCCTCTCCTGTCCTCTTCTGTCCTCTTTTCTACTGACCTCTCCTTTCCTCTCCTGTCCCCTCCTCTTTTCTCCTTTTCTCTCCTCTCCTGTCTTCTTCTCTCCTCTTCTGTGCTCTCTTCTTTTCTCCTGTCATCTCCTGTCCTCTCCCGTCCTCTCCTGTCTTCTCCTGTCCTCTCATGTCTACTCCTGTCCTCTCCTTTCCACTCCTGTCCTCTCCTTTCCACTCCTGTCCTCTTCTTTCCTCTCCTTTTTTCTCCTGTCCTGTCCTGTCCTCTGCTTTCCTTTCCTATCCTCTCCTCTCCTTTTCCCTCCTGTCCTGTCCTCTGCTTTCCTTTCCTGTCCGCTCCTGTCCTCTCCTCTCCTTTTCTCCCCTTTCCTCTCCTTTCCTCTCCCATCCTCTTCTGTCTTCTTCCATCCTCTCTTGTCTCTCCTTTCCTCTTCTTTCCTCGCTTTTCCTCGCCTGTGCTCTCCTGTCATGTCGTCTCCTGTCCTCTCCTTTCCAGTTCCTGCCCTCTCCTTTCCACTCATGTCCTCTCCTTTCCTTTCCTCTCCTTTTCTCTCCTGTCCTGTACTTTGTTTTCCTTTCCTGTCTTCTACTGTCCTCTCATGTCCTCTTCTGTCTTCTCTCCTTTTCTCTCCTGTTCTCTCCTCTCCTTTCGTCTCCTCTCCTCTCCGTTCCTTTCCGTTGGTATCATCGCCTAATAAACGTCATCTCTCTCTCTTTCCTTGACTTTGTATTTAAATTTATGCTTACAGTAGATCACATTTGCTTATTGTTTAATCGTATTTGTAAATCTGTTTTTTCTCCGAGTGTAGTAGTAGGTCCTAAATAATTAAATGTGTTTAGTTGTGCGATAGTAGTATTATTGATTACAATTTTATATCTTAACAAATTCATTGTCAGCGAACGCCATTATTTTTGTTTTGTTTGCAGATGTGCGTAAATTCTGAGTTTTTATTATCGGTTTGGTATACTTAATATGACTACTGATAAGTGCATTTCCTCTTCTGACCTCGCAATTTCACTCAGTCATCCACATATAAATGAATATTTGGAATACAAGTAATTGTCACTTGATTACTTTTTGTCTGAAGATGCCACTCTTTTATGACTTTGTCAAAGTATATGCTTATTAAATAGCACTGATGATAATATGTCTTGACTTAGGGCTTTCTTAATTTCTTAGAGCTGCGCTTTTAATGAGTTTGAATATTTATACTCGCATTTTAGTACACATTTCGAACTACTATATTAGGTATGCCGGAATTGCCATTTGTTTCATTATATTCCTAATTTATTTCTTAGTACCACGTCGAAAACTGTATAACAATCCACAAACGGATCATATGAAATTATGAATAAAAGTAAGCAATGAATAAATAAGCAAGCTTGAAAGTCTAATGCACTTAAGCTACTTAATATTCATCTGGAAGACATGGGAAAAATTATGAATAACATTTTAGTAAGACGTCTTTACTAAATCAGAATTCGAACGTATTATCCTGTGCCTTTTATGCGCTCGATTAAACATTTTTCATTAGCAACCAGAAGACGAAAGACTTTATAAAACCACTTATTTCGTGACTCATCTGTAAAACCTCTGACATGTTACATTCAGACGACCTTTTCTACGTTTTGTTGTTTAATATTTTCTCTGTTACGTATAGTAAAGTAGAGGAAGCATTGTATTCCACCCAAAAATTCGATGTCGAGATTTCATCGGAGATATGTTTTGAGGGCCCCTGAATCCAAAAAAACATTTTTAGAAAAAGGTCCGTGTGTGTGTGTGCGTGTGTGTGTGTGTGTGTGTGTGTGTGTGTGTGTGTGTGCGCGCGCGCGTGCGTGTGTCAGTCAGAGGACAGCATAACTGGATAACGAAAAGTTGGTTAAAAACCAAAGTTGAAAGGATGCTCCACTCTAAACTACCCTTTAAATGGAAAAATTTTCGAAAATTTTATTTCCTTGAAAATGGCTCTAACGATTTTGATTAAAATGCCATATGTTTGTGATACTTTTATGGGAAATTAAATGTCGTGAATTTTCTGGCTATAGCCCATGAAGTCCTATTTACTCTGGATGACTTGCATAACTGGCAGCCTTCGCAATTTCTATGCACCAGGGTTGCTCAACCCTGTAGTACACGCTCACTTCCCTACACGTTAGTTTCCCCCCACCACTGACCAAGGTATCGAGAGACATAGTAGTCAGAGGCGGATGGCACGCAGTAGTACAGTGTCAAAAGGGTATAGGTTCCACATTGAATGGGAGGATCAATATTTTTGTATTCGAAATGAAGACGATAAAGTTATGTGCCCGATTTGTAAGACTGTAGCTGCAGATTCATACCATTTCCCTTTTTTACGTTCAGTGTTCACGATAAGCGTTATTCCCCTGGAAAAATACATCGAAATTTTGAAACAATTCTATGACATATTCTCTTCACAGTGTGAATACCTAAAAACATTTGAAACCGAAATCCAACTATTTTGCACTCCTCTGAAGTTTCCACGTAGTGAGACTCCACACGAGATACTGGAATTACTTGCATTGCATGACCTTAAAATGTTTTGAGAATGAAGGATGGGAAATATTTAAGTCTTTGCCCTGCAGTGAATATCCAAGATTACGTTTGTTTGCATCTATTTTAATGGCAATCTTCGGCTCCACTTATATCTGCGAACAGACATTTTCACAAATTAACTATATTAGAAGTGAAATGGCAGCAAGATAAGTAACAATCATCTTGCTTATCTTTTGGAACTGTGCACTTCATCTTTTGCACCAAATATTTAAGATTGCGAAACGTAAAGTCGTGCTAAGAAAGTATCCTCAGAAATATCATGTGGGTTAATCAGGTGTAGAATATGAATGTGTACGCCACTGGAAGTCAGTAACCACTGAAAAATGCGTTATTCTGCGCAGGCGCGGATCCAGGGGGGGTGCCAGGGGGCCCGCCCCCCCCCCCCCTGTCATATCCTACTTTATTGCTATAAATGCTATATGTGTGTTACCTCATCATCGCCCAAAATGGACAAACCGATTTCTATGAAAATTGGTATAGGTATGTACTACCTTTAAACATTGTTTCTTTCAGTTAAATATTTAGCTAGCCATGTTTTAGCACGAATTTAATTATTAAGATGTGGTAGTTGACCGGAACCGCCCCCCCCCCCACTATCGAATATTTCTAGATCCGCGCCTGATTCTGTCCCAGCGAGTAGAATGTGGTGATTTCAACCTCCCCTTTCCTGCCTGCACTTGAGCACCGTTGCATACACTGAATCAAGTTTAAATCTTCCCCAAATGGAACCTATGGAAAGCTATCCTCTTTGGTGTCTCTTCAAACCTTCTGAACCTCAGCTGTAACTTTTTACTCGTTGAATACACGCTATCTTATGTTGAGAACTGGGGACTAAACCTTCCGCATTTGAATATATAAAGGAATTTCAACGACGTTTGTACCTTTATTTTACGTAAATCTTACAAAAATCTTGGTGCCTTTTTGGGTGCTATTTATTATACTGCATTTACAAAAATTATAAGAACGTAATTCTTCCAGGGCTTTCCAGTGACATAATTTGTATTTGCTTGGGACAAGTATTATAGAATTTAATCAATTTCCTTTTTAATTAATTCCTTAATTATTCGCACGTAACAATCTGTTTTATGTGATTGGAATTAACGCTTCAGTTTGCAGAGAATTTAAGATACATATGAATTTTATTAATCTTGCAAGTATCTAGAGCATATGATATTTTAACCATAATTGTTTAAACCTTTGGAGAAAGTAAGCAACTTAAAATGTCCATACAAAACAATTTGGAGTTGCGAGATTTTATAGAAAAATCTTTGCGTCACATTTTTGGAGGTTGCTGTAATTAAATATCATGTTATTTACTCGATACTTCGCAGATACGCAGTCTGACTTTTTCTAAAAATGTATTTTTAGGGAAGAAGATTTAGGAAACCTAAAGGTGTGAATTTCCATGACATTTCAGTATAGAATTTTTGGACAGAATACCTTTTTCCTCAACTTACCAAGGCAACCGAGGTAACGTGTGAGGCTCATACTTGTGGTTTTCGTGGGTTTTCCTAATCGAAAAATGCGGAGTGGTTTCTCATCTACTACCATGTCCATTCCACTACTTTCTTTTCATTGTTTCTTTCTCGTGTGACGTAGGGGCTGACAAACAGATGTGTATGCTTGTTCAAAGGAAACCCTAATCCCCGTAGACACCATACGAAGTGTGGCCATTAAATAACGAGACTGGCATCAGGAATGTGATTTTTGCAAGCAAAGTTACAACTAACGTTTACCCCCTTCAACATACTCCCCTCCCCTATCTATACACAGCTGCATACATGTCTTCCATTGTTCAAAGCATAGCTGTAGGTCATCCATTGTCACCCTCTTCAATAACTATGCCTTTTTTGCTTTTACCTCTTCAACACTCAGAAAATGTGTTCCCTTCAATGCACTTTTCACTTTTTGCAACAGGTGAAAGTCACAGGGAGCTAGATATGGTGAATATGGGTGATGTTTGAGCACAGGAATGCACTTGTTTGCTAAAAACTGTTTCACAGATTGTGGGCTGGCGCGTTGTCCTGATGCAGAATCCATGCATCTGTCTTCCACAAATCCGGTCTTTTCTTCCTTAGTCTTTCCCTCAGCTTGATTAGGACTTCTTTAGTATTTCTGATTAACAATTTGTCCCTCAGATACTTATTCAGTCATGATAAAGTCTTGATATCGAAAGAAACAATCAGCATTTCCTTCAGTTTTGACTTGGCACATTCTTCATCTTCAATCTCTTCCCGATCTTCCGAAAACAGTTTGCGCCATTCAAACATTCGCGCAAGTGGCACATCATTATCACCAAACATCTACATTAACATTAAGAAAACATTCCTTTGGCGACTCTTTAATTGCATAAGGAATTTGAGGTTAATGCGCTGCTCGATGTTTAAGTTCACCATGCTTGCGGCACCACCACAAAACAACGCCCTCTACAACCAAGGCTCAAAGGTAAACTAAAGCAGACAGAAAGGCGAAACGAATGGTGATTGTTCTTGAAAGTTCAAGGTCAACTGCATTCCAATACCAACCTCCCACCATGCGGTTGAGAGATAGGAGATGTGCAGTCTCGTTATTTAATTGCCACACCTTGTAGGCCCGCTCAGTTTTCTCTCTGGGCATTCCAGTAGTGGACGGGTCTTCGAGCCAGGAACTGTTAGTGACTTTGCTCCATCTCTGTGACTCCTTCAACCTGTCCCTTCTTCTTGAAGGGTAGCCGCAACAAATCTAAAGTGTACTCCCTGTTTGTTGTGCCGCTCGATTGTTGTTATTCACGTATAGGTACACTAACAGTCGCGCGAAGCTGCCTGACCTTGGGCGCCTTTGTTTGCTCGGCAGCCTGGTATGTGGTGTGAAGTAGCTTAGTCCCGACAGTTCTTCGTTTTGCGCCACACTGGTCCGTCTTCAGCGCTGGTCGTCTCGATCAGCACCACCATAGTTGGCCAGACGATCCCGACATACCGCCAGCACCCTCCCTCGGGGCAGCCTCTGGATGCCATCGAATCACTTCTGCAGGTGGCATGGTCCTTGGCTACGTTGTTGGGTAGGGCGACCATTAATAAGGGTTTTTAATACACTTACGGTTACATATAGGTGGCAGGTTTTAAATTCCACATTTATGATATGTTTTTGAAATGTATAGCGCATAATTAGCATGTGTACAAGTTTTGATTGCCTAGTGTTCAATTTATTAATTTGTCTATTTAATTGTTTTAACGGTAAACAAAAGTGGTACATACAATGAAAAAGTTAGAGAATGCTGATATAACTAGCTATTTTGACCCTAATGAATATTTACATAGAATATAAGACGTACATATTTTATTGGTGTTTTAGTTTTTGAGAAAAACTATAAACTTATGATAAACAATATGTTTCATCAATGTAGGGTATTAATTATATACGTATACTCTAATATTCCTACAATCATAACCCATGAAGAAAAATCTGATGTGTTGCACTCATATGACTTTCTCTACTCTTGTACTAACTAATCTTACAAACTCTTATTCCTCTATGTTCATATTAGTGAGATAAATATTTGGAGAAATTATCATATTGGTAATTTTGCTCTAGGTGCAAGGGGAACTTGGGAATATAGTAGGCGTTAAACGACAGTCAAATCCTTTAAAGCTAGTCGCTATATGAAGATTTTGAAATTTCATTCTCTTTACAAGGCAAAGAGATAAAAAAGTGAAAATAGTTCACTCCACAAAAAGTGCATTTTGAAATTGTATGTTTAAGGAGATCTGCGTTTTTTGTATAGTAAGATTTGGTCCATCTCTTACGGTTTACCAGTTATGCAAAAGTCATCAAGAGTAAACAGGACCACGTGGGCTAGAGCCAGAAAATTCAAAATATACATTTCATTTGCCATTTCATCTGACATCGCAACTAGGTGTTCACAGATGTAAAGTGGAAACAGCTCCTATAGGGGTAAAATATTACCTCCCTGATTAGCAAAGTTAGAGATGAATCAATTCCTACGGATGGAAGCGGGGTGGCAATCATACTCCAGATAATGAAACATGTGATCCAAAAGGAATCGATTCATGTCTAACTCAGCCAATCAGAGACCTCAGAATGTCTTTTACACGCGGAGTAAATGGTTCCGTTTTATTGCTGTGAACACCTCAGTTGTAATATCAGTCCAATTATAAAATGGAACATAACTTAAACTTGTTTGCTCTGGGGCTGCATACTCAATTGGGACGCTGCATGATTGTGTCTAAAATCAAACAATGCTTATCGCAGGACGTATTTACCTGACAAGTTGCCTGTTTGCTTTCCCTACTTCGTAAAGTAAGTAGGGGATGTACTACATTCCACCCACAATTTTCATATCAAAAGTTCACCGGAATGCATGTTTTGAGATATCTGGATCCAAAGGATGCGGCACGAGGATTTTCGAGAAAATCTCCCACCCCAGAATACATAATACATTTTTGCAAAATTTTAATTTCCTCAAAAATGACTAACAATTTTTTTGGTTAAAAATACCATATGTTTAAGATATTTTAATGACAAATGAAATATATATGGAATGTTCTGGGAACGTCCTCGAAAGTCCTTCATTCTGGATGGCTTATATAACTAGTAAACGTAGGAGATAAAATCCTAATGCACAAAAAGCATATATTATTCTTATTATTATTATTATTATTATTATTATTATTATTATTATTATTATTATTATTATTATTATTATTATTATTATTATTATTATTATTATTATTATTATTATTATTATTATTATTATTATTATTATTATTATTATTATTATTATTATTATTATTATTATTATTATTATTATTATTATTATTATTATTATTATTATTATTATTATTATTATTATTATTATTATTATTATTATTATTATTATTATTATTATTATTATTATTATTATTATTACTGTTCTCTATGTATCCATTTCTACGGTGCTTTGCCGCACATGCTAACAATTTGATTAAAAAGTTTCTGGTGCCAGATAAATATGTTTATGAAGGTAGTTTCTGCTAAAACAAAGTAAATAAAAGTATTAGTTAATTTGGGTAAGGCATATTTAGAATTGGATCAATGTTCAAAATGAAAACCTCTTTGGAGTATATTAAAGTCAGAAACTGAACGATTAAAATGCCGAATTCTGTAATTGCATATTGTTGAAATGAATGCTGCGCGATTTGTGTATGCAACTCTTGAGATATTGCGTTTTAATTATTGCAAGTTTAAAAGCAACGTAATTAAAGGTTATGTGAGGCGAAGAGGCGGTAACACGCATCTGTATTCTGATCACCCTGCAAGCGTTTGTACTTTACGATCTTCATCATAGCTGAACCACACCCCATTGCTGTTAACGTCACCTTGATGCGCCTTTGTCAAGGGCATCAATCCAATCGTCGAAATGACAGGCATTGCAGTTCAGATGCTGATGCCATATAAATATGCGTTTCCACACTCTCATATCTTTGAAATAAACCATATGTGTGGATTTAAGGAACCCTCAAGGAAAATGAAATTACTTCTGAAGCCTACTTCGGTTTTGCTTGCTTCAACGCTAATTCAAGCTGCTCTGAAAGCAACACATGGGCAATGATGGATGGGCACGACGTTGGGCAAATGCATTACAGTCTGAAGAATTTATTAATCTCTTGTTTACCCCACACTCAACCGCGCTATAACATAGCAACTGTTTGGATTCTGTAGTTTTCCATTGGCAGAACCTTCCAAATCAATACCTTATACGAAGGCGCTCTTGTTTTCTGATTATGCAATGGAAGTATGTATTCATGCCCAGCTGTTATGCGGAAAATGCACTTGGGATTCTGTTTTGCATGGTATTGAACCACTCTTTAGCACAGTGTTGCCATGTCTGCCGAAGTAAAAGCAGAAGATTTGATTTGGAAAATGCAGGAGAAAGCAGTAGATTTTTTAACCGTCAATTTTGCTTAGTGTATACATATTTATGACATTTATAATAATAATTATGATGATAATATAAATAATAATGATAATAAGAATATTCACTCTAGAGATACTGCACATGTAATGTCAGTATTGCATTCTGTATCTATTTGTTGGATTTCTTCTGCTTTCACCAAATTAGGAAACCCAGAAGCAAGTGGTGCAATTGACTGAACTGTTTGGATTTTAGCTGGTTCTATCACTTCCAACATTGTAAGAAGAGGATCACTTAATGAAAACCTATTTAGTATGTCGCGAACTGACTCAGCGTAAAAATCAGCACAGCGTAATTTGAAAACGTGTATATATTTCTCGGACAGGAATGATTTTGTCAGGGATATTTGAACTTTGGCACCAAAGTACATGTTTTCCACAGGAAGAAATATCTTTAAATCCCTGTATCCAACTTTATTTCAGTGGAATTCAAACGTTTAGACTTAATGTAGCAGTCAAGGATAGTTCGCAATGCAGAAACAACTGATGTGGTATACCTACTGTTTATGTATGTATACAGGTGATTATATTAATCTTTTGTTTTTATACACGAGGGAAATTCCTTGCCTGAAAATCTTTTTCGGAAGAGCGAATGGTATGCTTTTAAGTGTCTAAAAATGGAAAATACATAAAAAGCAGGAGATTTTGAAGTGCGTTCAGTTTTTAGTAGTACATCAGTAGATTTGAAAAACAGCAGATCTCCTGAAATATCAGTAGACCTGGCAACCCTGCTTTAGCACTCTTTAAAATACATTCCCTCTGAAATGCTGTTTTGACAGAGTAGGCAAAGGCCAAGGATGTAGTCATTGAAATTATGACGTAACAGCTCCCACATTTAACTAACTCGTTTAATTCAGAGGAGGCTCAGAAGTACAGTTTTCTTTAAATTGGCATAAACCTCTCTTGTGTTCGTGTATGTGCTTTCTTTAAAGCAATATATGTACGAACATTTAAAAAAAATCGTTTCCTTCAGATTGCTTTGAATATTTTTTTCACACACTCAGAACATAAAATGTATAGTATACACAAAAGTTCAATGTGCTATGTCAAATCGTTTTTAAATTATTAATATATTTGTTAATAATAAAACCCTTTTGATATACTAATATTAAATGACCCTTGGGCCCCACAGTTTGCTGTATCTCTTCTAATTTTTAATTCTATCTCAGTATACAGATATGAAGAAATTGTCATACAGCCATGTTTAGATTTAATTAAGAGAAAAAAATGTTTGTGTACAATTTACTGATATTTTTAATTTTTCAGGATGAATTACGAAAAATATTTAATTTCAGTTCAATTATTTAATATTTTTAACTAGTACATGCTAAATTTTAATATCTTAATTTCGAAAGCTCTCTTGAAACTTTTAAGCTAATAAGTTATAAACTAGGGTGCAAGGAGCATTTTTAATAGTGACAAATACTGAAAAAATTGAGAAAAATAGATTTTAAAGATTAACAGTATATTTTTATACTTTACCTAAATCCAGTCAAATTAAAATTTCCCCAGCACCATATGCGAGACACTCTACTGCTTTCTTGTTGGCCTCGGTAGCAATTTTTGAAAAGTTTAAGTTTGTTTGGTCGTTTCTTGAAATTAAGACTTTCCCGTTGTTCACAAAATTTAGAAATGTATCGTTCTTAGCTAAGCTCTATACTATGCACTTTCGCTAATTGGTATACCAAACTCATAAAATATCGGATTATTGCTACTTTACTATAAACTAACGAATAACTTTAAACCCATTAAATATCTAAATAATGTCTAATATATAACATCAACACTGAAAAAACTGGCAAGATTATAGAATTACATAACACTGACTGCACTTCTCTGTTTACAAGCGAAACACGTGTCAGAGTCGCAGCATTTTAGCTCGATATATCCAATTCATTTCAGCACAGCCAAGTCACAACCTCTCTGAGGCAAAATTCCCTTCTAGAGACTAAAATCAGTCACTGAAAACGAAAATTCCACTTGAAAGTGAGTTTAGCAAGGAATGCTCAATCACACCGGGACATCTAAATGCCCCTCTGGAGCTTTAAAAATAGACGATATTGAGAAAACGAAAATGTACAGTTAAAGTGCAAAATATAAGGACGATAAAATGTAAAAAGCAAACGATAAAAAATCTCGGCGGTTTTTGCCAAATTTCATCGATACACTACCTTAATGGCCACTGGAAATCACACAGGAGTAAAACATTTAAATTAGTGAGGATTGGGTTATTAGCGACTATCAGTAGATTTAGCTACGGAAACACAAAAGGTATTTAATTTTTTGCTTGTTGAAGGTGTTTTACGTCCATTTCAATAATTCAAGAGTTACAAAAACGAATGAAATAATTGAAATTATGCTGAAAAAAGCTCCGGAGCCGATCGAACTGTTATCAGACATTTGTCTTCAGGGTATAAGAGAATGCCTCGGAATAAAACCTCATCCAAACAACTCAACGCAATCTATATTCGAAATCTACCCTCCGGGTTAGTAATTAGATTCAGACGGAAATGGTAAGGGGTGTGTTTGTGTAATAAAGTATTCCCACTGCTTATTTCACCTATGTGAAATTATTTAAGAGTTCATATTATTTACCTCAGTTCGCAGTTTCCTTTTTAACAAAATCGCGTGGTTTCATTCAGTATCTTCTACTAGTCAAACTGCATCGATTAATAGAATTTCAAATTGATTTCGGGAAAATATCAGCAATAAACGATCTAACTTCTAAATTAGAAATTTTAACAATTATACCAAATCACACGAAGACGTGTACTGCTGGAGTTATAGAATGGTTGCAGTGTTACTACTGCCATTTCAAGAAGGAAATGGAAGCAATAAAAACAGTGCAGGCCACGAAAAACTCCAGTTCTCACCCTATCAAACCTTAGAGGCTAAAATTACCCATTATATTTACAGAGAAAAATCTTTCCCTAGTACTGTTAGCAGTCAATTTTCTTTGCTTATGCGGGTATTATACCTGAGCCATCAATGTGCAAAATGAAGTCCAGTGTGGCGATTCTGCCGTAGAACTGCTTCCCTAGCTATGTAGAATAAACATTCCACTTGCTAGATAAAGGACTGGATATATCAAATAACTCATTCCTGATAGCGTTTAGATACTGACAGTGTCTTTACATCGGCGGAGATCAAGACATAATACCGAGCGGGATGGCTCAGGCGGTAACGTTTGTGGCCCGCATTCAGGAGGTCGCGGGGCCGACCTCCGTGGCCGACCTTCCTGGCACATGTTTTTTTACTCGGAGGTTTCCCAGTGTCGCGAGGCGCATGCTGGGAAAGACCTCCACATCCCCCGAACGTCCTGTTCCTCCATTTCGTTGCATAGATCATTTCATTTCATCCTTCATCCCATTAGGTTTCTTTCAGGGTTCGAAGTGTCGGCGAGCGTCGCGGCAGCAGCACGGCAGGGGAAACAAATGCGCTCTGGAAGTCTCATGCCCCGGATTGTAAGGTAAGCCAGTGGTTTTCGGGCCCCACATGGGATGGTACAAGCCCAATGGGGGTAGGAGCTAAGCCAGCCTCCGCCGGGGTGCTTCTAACTGGAAAAATTTAGAGACCCCACCACCTGCTCTGTCGTGGGAAACTTCCGGACGCCCTTCGGATCCATTCGTCTCATTCATCCTCCCGGGGAGTTGCCCCGTCAGGTGCATAGGCACAAAAGATCGTCTTTCGGTCGAGGTGCTAAGTGCCTTCCGCTAGCTGTCATTGACTGAAGACATAAAGGGATTGGCTGGGGAAAACAAATACTAACCTTCCATTGACACCGAATCACAGACAGACTCGACTGCTACCATTACGCCCTTGTCATTGCTGTCGAAATCTCACAATTTAGCGGCATTTCTAGGGCTTTTGCTCCGACGAGTATATGACCTCTTACCACGGTCATGCTGAAACCCAGCAATGTAAACGTATGGAAGACTGCCAAGTCATTCTGTCGTCAACATTATCAAGGTTCTTCGGTTTATGACACCAGTCAAAATGCCTGCTCTGTAAACAGGAAATTTGTTCTTCAAAGTTATTTTAAACGTCAGTTATATGACCGTGAACGCCAGTTTTTATGTTGTACTGTTATGCGGGCGTCTTTCGACATTTAACGATCATGATCAATCATTAAGAACTACTCAAGCCTAAAAAGCTCATAACTGTGTTCAATTTGAGGGTAATCTCGCATGTTTTATACGACCCGTTACCTTCAGGTTAGTTAAGCGAATTATATCTCTCAATCTCTATTTTCCTTCTCCCCAGAGTCTTCGGCACCAGTGTTGAGCTGTATTTGTACTCATTTTTTGCCCTTTTGAATTGAACAGTTTAACTTAGGGGTGCTCAACCGCAGGCAAGTTAGGGGAGGGTGAAATCACCTTCTTCCACCCGCTGGGACAGAATGACGCATTTATCCATGGTTATTGAGTTCCATTGGCGACACTACGCCGTCATTCCTATGTACAGAAAATCAAAGACGCACACATCCATATTCTACTCCTGATTAACATTCGTTATTTCTGAGGATACTTTCTGGCACGATTTACATTTCAGAAAGTCTTCAATATTTGTTGTAAAAGATAAAGTGCACAGTCTCAGAAGAAAAGCAAGGGATTTTCACTTATCTTGCTGCGATACTTATAATATAGCTCATTTTTGAGAATGTTTGTTCACAGTTATAAGTTGAACCAAAGACTGCCATTAAACTAGATGTAAACGTAATCTTGGGTACTCCCAGCAGGACACAGACCTAAATAATTCCCACCCTCCTTTCTCAGAAAAGCTTACAGTCGTGGAGTTCTGCAAGGCAAGTAGTTCCATATTTTGTAGTTCGTGTGAAGCCTCACTACATGGAAACTTCAAAAGTGCAAACTAATTGGATTTTGGTTACAAATGTTTAAGATCATCAAATTGTATCGTACAATTGTTTCAAAAGTTCGTTGTATTTTCTAGGAGAATAACGGTTATCGTGAACAGGGAACGTAAGCAAGGGAAATTGTATAAATCTGCAACTACCAGTCATACAAATCAAGCACTAACTTTATCGTCTTTATCTCGAAAACAAAAAATAAATATTCGTCCGCCCATTGAATTATATATATTGCGATACTCCACGCCTTTGACTATTATGTCTGGCTCTCCTTGCCTTGGTCAGTGGAGGGAGGAATAACATTTGTAGGGGAAGCGAGCGTGTGTTCCCTCGTTGAGTCCCCCTGGTTTTTAGCAATAAATTCCGTAGTTTGCTGTATCTCTCTCTCTCTCTCTCTCTCTCTCTCTCTCTCTCTCTCTCTCTGTCCGTCGTTGATGGAGACTGCTATATTTTGTTCAATAGCGTTTTGAATGCAAGATGTATAAGGTAGTTTGCCTTTCATGCTGCTTTTTCGCTTTATAGCCACTCCTGGTGCTGTTCTACATCGTCGAGTGTTTTGGTAATGCATTTTCCTTTGATAAGTTCATTTTAAACGGATTACTAATTAAATACAATTCCTGAGTAAAAACTCTAAAACTGGTCGTGATAACTGGGCTTCGAACCTTTATACGGCTATCGCGAAATGAGGCGGTAGCAAGTTACCTGCCACAAGAACAGAGCGTGACGTCATTGCGCCAGTGCAGTTACAGCACAAAACACACTGCCTACAGTGCATAGTGTCTCTCGAATATGTTCACTAGTTGCACACAGTAAAATGCCTGCAGAACAAAAATCCAAATATTTGCGTATTGCTGAACTTCTCAGGAATTTGGGAGTGAATATTTTACTGTAAATGGTGACAACACTGAATGTAAGTTATGCAGCAATGGTAGGTATCTACAACGTTTCTACGTCGACTGCACTTGACCTCTGTGTTGCGATCATGTGACAGACTGACAACTCCCACCTGCTATATCCAAACTTCACAACTTTTCCTTCTTTGAATGAAGGTTCGTTCTCTAATAACTAAAAGCAAGTACAAGAGAGTGTAAGGCAAATTTTCAACTAGAAAATAAAAGTGTCGCCAAAAATTCACAAGTCAAACTTTATATTTATGCAAAATATAAGTTTGTGCAAAATTCTCCTAGAAAATGTTATGAAGTGTAACATTAATGAGCATTCTAAAAGTGTAATATGCTAATACTAAATTGAAGCCAACAATAATCTACTCAATGAAATTCTATTATTTTTAAAATGAACTTTTAAAGAATGGTTTTAAGACCATCATTTGGATTTCTATGTGAAAACACTGTCCTTGTATTTGTTATGAATGTTAATAATACAGCTTACCTGATGATGACCCAAACAGTTCTTTTTCGTGTTTTCGCACCAACTACACACAAACAATGGAATTTCTCCAGAATATTGCACTTTGCACCACTTATTTAATAATTTCCACTTTTCCACTAATTGTTTAGTTGGTAAGAATATTTTAGTATCAGCTTTTGTTTCCTTATTTTCGCACGGACTAGGAATTCATTCGCTTTCTTTCTCAAAACAAATGTATCGATCACTTCTTAAAAAGAACGTACACACACACGCGCGCGCGCAGTACACGTTTGGCAAGAATGAATGAACCACGCAGGCCAGATCAGAAAGGAGCTCCAGTAGCTGGAAGGGAAAGCGGCATATTGTAATATTGCCAGTAATGCCTACTGACTAAAACTAGAAGAATAACCATGTCGCAAACCACGTTTAAAACCAGTATTAAATATCCACATATAAATGCCTTACAATTATTGGTTTACTATTTTTATTTAAAAAAAGAGCACAAAATACCTCAGAATACTGACTTCAAACTACAGTTTAATGCTTACTAAAATGTTTTTCTTGCAATAGTTTTCTTTTTACTTTCTCTACTGGTAAGTAGAAGTATTGTATTCCACCCAAAAATTCGATGTCAAGATTTCACCGGAAATGTACGTTTTGAGACCCCCTGAATCCAAAAAAAAGCATTTTTAGAAAAAAGTCCGTGTGTGTGTGCGTGTCTGTGTGTCAGTATGTCTGTCTGTCAGTCTGCGGACTGCATAACACAAACGAAAAGTCGGTTAAAAACCAAAGTTGGTATTTAAGTTTAATGTCTTTCAAGTATGCGACACGAAGATTTTGAAGAAAATAGCTCCAACCTAAACTACCCTTTACATGGAAAATTTTTCGAACATTTTGATTTTCTTGAAAATGGCTCTAAAGATTTTGATTAAAATATCATATGTCTAGATATTTGTATGACAAATAAAATGTATATTTTGAAGTTTTCTAGCTATAGCCTATGTAGTCCTGTTTGCTCTGGATGACTTTGATAACTCGTAAACCGTAAGAGATAGACAGTATCTTACTATAAAGATTTCGCTAAAACACAATTTATGTCTGAATAAAATTTGTTGTAGAGTGGAGCATTTCGAAGATATTCCTTGCTATTTGTTACAGTTTCGGAAAACTTAAAACTTTGGGGAAATGGAACATCGTTGCTAATTTTTTTATATGTTAAGCGTGCAAAGAGAACGGGGTCTCAAAGCTGTAAAATATTTGAGTATCGCTCAGAGCCTACGGTATTCCAATATTCTCCTTGCACCAACAAGGAAATAAGCAATAAGATAATTTGTACAAATCTTTACCTCAACAACACGAAAAAGGTATAGGAATAATATTTTGTAAGAATGGTTAGTACAAGAGTAGAGAAAGTCATGTGAGTGCAACACATCAGATTTTTTAAATTACTGAGCCACTTTTTTGTCAAGTTGCACAGTGTGCACAATCTCAGCATCAATTTCAGAATGCATAAGCTGCAACTTGGATCAAGTTGGTTGAAGGGCTTTCCCAAGGCTTTTGAAGTGCTTTGTGTCCCGATGAGTGTAGTTGAAAATAATTTTAAAAAATGTAATTTCTTATAGTACTCTGCACAGGAACTTACTGGGAGGTTACCCAGGCTATGTCTGCAAAGCCACATTTCCAACCGTTTACAATTTTACCCTGAAAATGATGCTCATCTAACACACGCATTTAGTTTCACATTAAACAAATCTTAATTCATGTTTACCCTTTATACAAAATATTTTTGAAAAATATTGTTTTAGTGAATAAGCATCACTCAAATTTTGAAAATGAACCTTCTATTTTCCTTAGGGGCTCTAAGAATGCTTACAGTTTGTTTTGGTATAAACCAACATATCGTTGTAATATATGTATGTAAAAGGAGTATAAACCCGATACATTTGAAATTAATTGAACTTCATAAAAGAAGGTTAACTTTACAAGTAATAGGGAGGTAGGTACACTTCGATATACTTTAGGAATGCCAACTATAAGGTAAATATGTTTAAAATGTTTTCTTGGTTTATTAGAAATGTGATACAATGAATTTAGGGCTTTTCTATTCATTAGGTATATGATAAATTAGATACTTTTAACATAATTAGTTTCTGGTTAGATTAGTTCAAAATGCATTTTTATCAACACAAAAAGGTTACGGATATAATAAATGTTTAAGTTACCATCTTTATGCATGTTGAATGCTTAAAGATAGTTTCTATCGCATGAAATTAAATTAAGTTTAAATTGCCGTAAAGGGGATGATACTGAATAGAAAAGTACAAGGAAAATAAATTACTTAACAAGGTAGGTTTTAAAATTCCTTTAATATGTTAAAACATGCCTAAGTGAAAATGTTTGACAATAGTGCGAAACATGTGTAAAATTAAATTTGAAGTAAATTTAAATACATTAAATGAATTAAATAAGAAATGAACAAATATGGTATACTGCTAAATCTCAAGAAATGGAGTCCCTTCCTAACATGGTGTGGGATAAAATTATGTTCCAGAATGGTTATAAACTTTACACTTTTTACAATTACCAAATGATATAGTATCAGTCGCCACTAGAGTACTTTTGGGAGAACTGTACCTTTAGTGAACAGAAACATAATTAAAATATGTCAAGAGCCACTTCCCGGTGAAGCCATGTCCGTTTCCGTTTCCTCTGTTTCCACTCCATAATGTGTCTCAAACTAGAACAATCCTGTTGTAAACGTATGGGAGTGGAGAATGAGAGAGAAAGAGAGAGAGACTGCAACGAAACGCTCTTAGGCCGCTGATTGGTGGAGGGAAATGTTTACAACAGGTTCGCTCTGGTTTGAGACAGATTATACATACATTCAAAAATATGTTTACAAACTTGGAGCATTGATTCCTTACATCAAAAGAAGAAAAATGGTCATATGAGCATATGTGCCTCAATCCTTTGTTTTCTCGTTATTAACGACAGTTTACGTTCAGGTCCAATATCACAATTTCATTTATACACTGATTCAGAGAAGACTTTGACCCATTCGACTCTTTGCATCTTAACTAGTAGCGAGTGTTGCCATGGAGACCTGTTTACAGTTGTCGTTAGTCTGCCTTTCAATTGTGACATCTCACTGGTGAGTTAACTGCACGTGTTCCGTCCAATAAAGTAGGATATTCATTTTGTGAGCAGGCTGTAATTGTAGGTAACTGTCTGGTAGGTCCATAAATCTCCCACCAAGTCTTACAGATGCCGTCTACAGGGACTTTATCCAGTACACTCTTCCAGACTTGCTACATGAACATGTACCCCTACAAATATGACAAGCATGTGGTCTATGCATGATTGGGCTTCAGCACATTTTAGTCGCATTGTTCGAGGGTCACTACGAAAGTTTTGAGATGTGACAAAATGAAAGTTGATCCACTCATATTGGAGCAGGGTGTGATAGCCCCTTCCTTTGTGAGTAAATTGGTATCAGGTAGCGAGCCTCCCACTACAGGAATTCCAGCAGCGCAAGTATGAACAACCCGCGCAGGTAGCGAGGAGCTTGAAAGAGGGAATTTTCGCTCTTTCCAGGCATGCAATTTTTACTTTCTCTATTACGTAGAGGAAGTATTATATTCCAACCAAAAATTATATTTC
Source organism: Tenodera sinensis (assembly GCA_030765045.1). Taxonomy (NCBI): domain Eukaryota; kingdom Metazoa; phylum Arthropoda; class Insecta; order Mantodea; family Mantidae; genus Tenodera; species Tenodera sinensis. Next base: position 113,488,346 of record CM060963.1, on the reverse strand, counting down.
GAGATCTCACCGAAAATATGTTTTGCGGCCCTTGGAAATTTTATCACATCTCAAAACTTCCGTAGTGAGCCTTGTATGTACCATGATAGATGGATAGGACCAAGTCCATGAACTGCACATTCACCCGAACCTCAATCCTTTGGATTTTTATATTTGGGGGTACGTTAAACAGTTGGTTTATGCAGCAAACATACGGAGTGAAGAAATACTTCATCAACGTGTCATGAAAGCCTCCGAAACCATTAGACACCATCCCGGATTGTTTGAAAGGATGCAACAGTCCACGATTCCACAATTGCATGCGTGTCTAGAATCAAAGACATTCCAAACATTTGTTATGACGTTTATGTGTTGACGAGTTAGAACGTAAACATTAATTAATAACAAGAAGACAAACGATTATGGGACATAGGTTTGTATCAATTTTTTCTACCTTTGATGTAAGGAATCCATGGCCAAAGTTTGTAGAAGTATTCTTTAATCAACTTGTATATGCACGGAGTACTAGTGCGGCTAAAGTGATAATGAGTGTACATCACAACTCGTGTGAAGCATTAAGCTTTTGATCTTATCGTTATCTCTTTTGCATTCATTTAGTTAGTGTACGTAAAAATGAGAACGATAATAATTATCTTTCTAAGATAAGGGAGTTAATCGTAACAGCTGTACTGATTGTACAGCCTTTATTTCATAATTATTATGCTAATATCCTAGTCCTAAATCAGGGACGGTCAATTCTATAGATCCTTGGGGTAGGTAATGGCCCGCCCATAGCTCAAGATCTGGTGTGTAGATACCTATTCGTCATCATAAAGTCCTCCATTTCCGAATCTGGAAAGAGTAACACAGGCTCATTCGTAAATCCATTTAATATTCCAGAGTCTAGGTTCATTCCACTGCCCATCCTTGCAAACGGAAATAATATAAATACAAAACTTTTCAGGTTGAGCTAAATTTCAACAGTACTATGGGACATCCACTTCTTCTAATTTGACTGAACTTTGGAAATACGTCCCTTCAGACCGGTTTCCTGCAATTCTCGGTCTTGCTCTAATGCTCGAATGCTGATTTGGCTTAACATACATCCGTGAGCCAGCCTTTATTACCATGAATGATATAAAAAATAAATTGGTTCAACTATTACAGACGCACATCACGCTAATATGCGAGTACTTCTGTGCACATCAAACATTTGTACCTGGGCGACCGAGCTTCGCTCGGCGTTTTTCGCCTCTGTTTTTGTGAAATGTTTTTTGTGGGAGAATATACTTATTTAGATAAACTGAAAGTCAAAACGTTAACTAAATAGCAATTTTAGTGTAATTGTGAAGAGTCATTTCCGAGATACAAATATTTCATAAACACCATCATTTCAGCTGTAAAACATCTACTGCTGAACGCAGACCTCCCCCATAGATATCCAACCAGTTTGACGTTTTCGTTGAGCATTTGTTCCATTATGGAGTTCAGTTCCTTGCTGCTGCGATTGACTCCAGGGCGTTAACACATTCGCCAAGGCCCTTCATCTTTCCGTCGAGTTCTTCCATGGCTTCCTTTACCCTGGTCAGTCGCTCGTTAGTATTCTCCGATAGATCTATCTTCATATTAGACATTCCCGTCTTCATCTTTTCTGTTTTGGAGTTTACATTTTCAATTTGCCTTCCATTTTTGTTTCCATTTTGTCCATTTTTGTTCCTATATTTTCTATTCCTTAGTTTACATTTTTCCAATTCGGTTTTCATATTTGTTTCCTCTGTCGCATTCCGGAATTCATTTCATTTCCCATCTAACATTTGTTTCATCATCTGTTCCATATCGTGCTTTTCGGCGCACTTCTGACATCAGTTGTGATTAATTTACTTTTTTTAAACTATTTCTTTATTTTTTATTAAAACACCGGAGTAACACTAAACAAAAGCACTGTTGAACAATAGCAAATACTACAGGAAGAAAAGCTGGTTGATAAAGCCATGTGAATGTACTACGCATTTCTGCTTCAATCATATAGACAATTGTATGAATTGTTCGCCGAAGTGGGAGTAGTGAAAGAAATGTGATTGTGTTTAGTAAAACAAAACTGAGTAGAAAAACGTGTGAATGTTATACGTTGCATTTATATTTCAAGCGTATGGAAAAATGTATGGGTTGTTTGTAGAAGAGGGAGTAGTATGTTAGGTAAAAGAAAAGGGATTAGAGAAAGACACGTGAACATAATAGTTGGGTGGTAAAATGGATTGCATAAAAACCTTCGCCAAGAAAACAATTAGATAGGTATGTCGCTTTTCATGGCGATTGGTCAACCTTTTTTGGAATTTACCCACTCTTCAACCTACGATATGTATAGGCGTTGGTATGTATGAAGTTGATAAAAGATAGGGAATAACATGTGAATTGTTACGTAAAACAAAAGTGAGTAGAGAAAATAGTATGAATGTAATACATTGTATTTCTTTTTCAAACATATCAAATTGTATGAATTATATATTGAAGGGCGAATAGCGAAAGAAGACTGATGGTGTCTCGTAAAAGAAGAATTAGTAGACGAAGTTGTGTGAATGTAATACGTTGCATTTATATTTCAATCATAGAATATTATATTAATTGTATGTTGAAGGGCAAACAGAGGATAAATGAATGTGCTACGTAAAATAAATGCGAGTAGAAAGCCATTTGAAAGTAATATATTGTGTAGTAAAATTGTTGCCATAACAAATTTCCCCATAAAAAATACATATACGTGCCGAATTTCGCGGTGATTGGTTAAGCGGTTTTCGAGCTTTACAGTTGGATATTTATAAACAACCAAGTTGTATAGATGATATGAATTGTTTGTGGAAGAGTGAGTGGAGAAAGAGATGTGAATGTGTTACCTAAAAGTGAGTATAGTAAACAGTGTGAATGTAATTGCAGCATTTCTATTTTAAACATGCACAAAATTGTTAGACTTATTTCTAGAAGAGTGAGTAGAGAAACAGTTATGAATGTGTTTCACAAAAGAAAGTAGTGAAAACAGTGTGCATGTAATAAGTAGCATTTCTATTTCAAACATGCACGAAATTGTATGACTTATTTGTAGAAGAGTGAGTAGAGAGAGATGTGAATGTCTTACCTAAAAGTGAGTAGAGAAAACAGTATGAATATAATAGAGAAAGAGATGTGAATGTGATAGCTAAAAGTAAATAGAGAAACCACTGTGAATGTAATGTGTAGTATCTCTATTTCAAACATACAGAAAATTGCATGATTTATTTGTAGAAGAGTGAGTAGAGAAAGAGATGTGAATGTGTTACCTAAAAGTGGGAGGAAAAGACAGTGTAAATGTAATAGCATTTCTATTTCAAACATACAGAACATGGTATGACTTATTTTAAAAGTGGGGACAAAAGTGTTTTTTGATGCAAAATCACGTTTTTTATGGAAAATTGTTTATAGAAGAGTGAGTAGAAAAAGAAATGTTAATGTGTTACCTAAAAGTAAGTAGAGATAACACTGTGAATGTAATATGCAGCATGTCTATTTTAAACATACGGAAAATTGTGTATTTATTTGTAGAAGAGTGAGAAGAGAAAGAGATGTGAATGCGTTACCTAAAAGTGAGAGGAGAAAACAGTGTGAATGTAACAGAATTTATATTTCAAACATATAGAATATGGTATGACTTATTTTAAAAGTGACGATAAAAATGATTTTGGTGCAAAATTACGCTTTTTTATGGAAAATTGTTTATAGAAGAGTGAGTAGAGATAGAGATGTGAATGTGTTACCTAAAAGTGAGTAGAGAAAACGCTGTGAATGTAATATGCATGTATACAAAAATTTAATCAAATCTTTAGAGCCGTTTCTGAAATACCGTGAGTATATACAAGAATTGCTCTGTTAAAGCGGGAATAAAAAATGCTATCTTTTATGTAAAATCGCGTTTTTTCGGGAATTACACCTATATAGATGAAATTTGCCTAAAGATGTCCCCACCCGGAGACAAAAATTAGAGAATGCTACAAAATGTTAACACAACTCCAAAAAGTTAATAAGACTGTTCATCTCCAATGGATTCCAGCACACTGTGGAGTCATGGGGAATGAAGCTGCAGACTCACTTGCAAAGAAAGGCACAGTAATAAAACAAAAGCCTAAATTCAATTTATCATATTCCTCAATAAAACATTTGATCATTAAAAAAATTTCTCATTCATACCTACAAGAAATAGAAACAAATGCCAAAGATAAAAAATGGATTACACTACTTTCCAATCCAGATATAATCCCCCAGAGACCAAGGAAAACAGCTGTTGCAGCCTTCCTACTATTGACAAATCACGACTGCTTAGCAAGTCATGAGAGAGCGAAGGCTTTCACGGCCGGAGTCAGTATAACTAGGAGTTATATTAGCAAGTCATCTCTACAGAATAGGTATCTCAGCTTCACCAATATGTGTCCTGTGTAACGATCCAGCAGAAATGAATGAAGACCACTTGAAGACCTGTGAAGCATTAAGATCAGAAGAAACTACAGTTCAAAAGTATTGGAAAGCACGAATGCTAATGGCTTCATTGCAAGGCACTAGAAAACAACAACAACAACAACACCTATATAGATGAACTTAAAAAGCAAAACCCTATCTGAATACAAAATTTTATCGAAATCGTTAGAGCCGTTTCCAAGTTGCGCGGAATAAATATATCACGAATTGCTCGTTTAAATATATAAGATATCTCATACCGAGAAATTGGTAAATGGAAAAGCTAGTTCAAATACACATTAAAATTACAGGTCTTCGAAATTCATTGGAATACTCTTATTAAATACTATATTAAGGAACATTTCTACTATAATATAACGTATTTTCTTTTATGATAATTTACAAACATGTTTACAGTGATTTGATGTTTCAAAATAAAAAAAAAATGATGTGTTGCACTCACATGACTTTCTCTACTCCTGTACTAACCATTCTTAAAAACTCTTATTACTGTATCTTCTTTGTGTTAGTTGAGATAAACATTTGTACAAATTATCTTATTGCTTATTTCCTTGTAGGTGCAAGAGGAGGTTTAGAATACAGTAGGCTTTGAGCGATAGTCAAATATTTTTAAGCTTCGAGATCCGGTTCTCTTTGCACGCTTAACATATAAAAAAATGAACAACCATGTTCCATTTCACGAAAGTTTAGTTTTCCGAAACTAACACAAACAACAAGGAATATCTCCGAAATGGTTCACTATATAAAATATTTATTCAGACATAAATTGTGTGGTTTAACGAGACTTACATTTCTTGTACAGTAAGATTTTGTCTATCTCTTACGGCTTACGAGTTATTAAAAAGTCATCCAGAGTAAGCAGCACTACAGAGGCTATAGCCAGAACATTCAAAATACACATTTCATTCGTCATGCAAATATCGTAAACTTATGACATTTTAATCAAAATCTTTAGAGCCATTTTTAAGAAAATCAAAACTTTCTAAACATTTTCCATGTAAAGGTACTTTAGGGTGGGGCTACTGTGTTCAAAATCTTCGTGTCGCATCCTTGAAAGACATTAAACTTAAATACCAACTTTGGTTTTTAACCGACTACTCGTTTTTGAGATGCTGTCCACTGATAGACAGACTGGTAGACAGACTGACAGACTGGCACACGGACCTTTTTCTAAACAAAATTTATTCAGGTCCTCAAAACATGTAGTTCATACAGTTCATATAGTAAACATCAGTTTTCAAAAACACTACTTGTACGCATGCGTGTATGAGGAAAAGTCAAATAAATACGAAATTCAAGAATGCGACAAAAAGGTTTTCAGGAATATCCCTCCACCACAAACTACTACTCACATTTAGATAAAAAATATTTCGTAACTTTTTGTTATTTTCTTGAAAACAACGCTACTTGGATGAAAATAGTTAAACTGTATGCTTAAGATATTACAACAAAAAGGCAAAATCAGTCCGGTTACTTTTCTTCACTTTACTGCCTTCTAAAATTATATCACAAATATACAGTTTTCTTCTCGTCGTTAACACGGTCTACAGTCTTTCAGGGTATCACAGCTCACAACTTTTCTTATAACAATGCACATTCCTTTTAGTGTCTTTCTTCACTTCCTCTGTCTCTCATACCTGATTGTACAACGTTACAATCACTCGCGACGCTCGGTGAGTCTTGACACGACGTATTAACACGACGACACACACGCACAGCTGTCTTGCACTCACTGAGACACTCTCCGACTCATGTCCGTGACGCAGTTCTTAAATTCACTCACTCTGTTCTTCTCTGGCCTCCTTTTATAGTGAGGATGACGTCACATGGACTTTCCTTGATTCCCACACACATACACACACGCACCAGAAATGACTCAGATAGAAGTTTCGCGAACGCTCACGATTACTTTTGTTTCTGCCACTTCGATTGTTGTTAGTCACGTGCACACAGCAGACACGCGAGGCAGTCTGACTTTCAACGTCTTTGCCCACACGTAGGCTTGGCGTGTGGTGTGAAGTAGGTAGCTTGGTCCCGTCTGTTCATGTTATGCGCCGAGCCCGACGTCACAATATTTACAAGATTAATAATCTTATCCATTATTAATATCCATTTTTTAGAGTATTCTCTAAAGTTCCCTTTTGTGAAATTAATTTTGTCAATGAGTAAACCACAAGAAATTCTCTTTTTTTGGTATAGCATAAATCTCCTTTAAATCACACAATTTATTTCAAATGACTTTCTTTGTGGAATCAGTAAGGTCGGTGATATTCCTTATTGGTTTGAAATTTTGAATACGTGTCGCTTTTTTGAAGTTTTGTTACCATTCAGTTGTTTCTCGCGATGTCAGAGTATATTTTAAGCTGGGCATGTAGCTCCTTTTTAAAAAATCATCTCATCTGGGCCTTCCTGCTGTGCCTACAACGAAATGTGCAATGAAACGTTTCTGCAATTTTTTGTTTAACATGGTTTAGATTGAGACATCAGCTTTGGTAAGAAGAGGTTTTAGAAGCCATATAAAAACCAACAGTGGCTAAAGGAAGCCATGTAAAATGATAAATCAGGTATCTTGAATTTTCTGAGTATATTATGTAAACGTCCCATCATTTAACTTAATTTTGTATAACAAATAAATATTAAAAGGTAGACAAAAGTGTTTTAGAAAGAAAAATGCAAACTATTACAATAAAAATGTGTAATCAAATGTTCTTTCTCCTCCATTAAAATACCGCCTTTAACATCCAGGTCATATCGGCGGGTTTTCTTTTGGAACAACCAGCTCATTGACAATGATGTTCACTGGTTTACCTTTGGGTTTATAAACATTAAATTCATACACATACTTACACACTCATGCTTCTAGGCGTTAGTGACGATTCGAAATAATCTTTGTTGAAGAAAAATTTCCAACCTCCAGCCAGAAATCGAACCCGGCACCTCTGGATTTGAACCACCAGACTACAGTCGCAATCAAGCTTCTTCGAAGTGTTAGCCAATGCTTTAACATTTAATGATGTAAGTTTAAGATCATTCCTAAGCATCATCTAAAGAACGAAATTAACAGTATACAATTCTTTCTTTACTTTTTATACAAAGGGTTTATTACCATGAATAAACATTTGAATACAGCTTTCATTGTTACTCAACCTGCAATACTTGCATTAAAATATCTCATCAGTAACGTAGCGTAGGCAGAAGTACTGCTTTTTATATGAATAGTGTAATATACAAGTAATGCATGCAAGTTTGTAATTTTTAGAGAAAGTAATGTGTATGTATAACACCAGATTTTTCTGTCCTTTTTACCACTTTTTTCACTGCTATTGACTATTATCAAATATGTAACTAATTTTTGCCCAATGAATTAGATGAGAACACGCCGAGATGTGGATACAGCATAGTCCACGCGTGTACAGAGCAGTAAGTTGGGTTGCCTATAATGCTAGGTGGTTTGTCAAAGCAGATTTTCTTCTGCAGTAATATAAAGACAGACTTTCCGTTGTGAGAATATACAGTTCAAAGTGTACTTTGAGGCGGAGCCAGGTTCGAACCTCGCTGGAGTTGTCGTTGCTCTCCTTCCTGATGCCTCCGGCTAGCGTGTTGCCTCGTCATCCTTCTGTCCTGGGTTTGATTCCGGTCCTCGACTGGTGTCACTATTAGTTTGCTGGAGCATGGACTATCCTTCGGTAAAAGGAACGATGATCTCAGGTGGTGGGAAAGCAGCTAAAATAATCCGCGTGGTTGGGTTTAGAAGCAACGTTCGTGTGTTTTATTTCATTTATTGACAATTCTTTTCATCGCCAGTTAAACATTCGTGTCTTTGTCAAAACACTGTCTCTCGTTCGCCATCAAGAGCATTGACTTACGCGGCTTTTGAAAACTCAGCAACAATTCTTTTTCTTGCCTCTAGCACTAGGCTAACTTCACTTCGCGCACTAATATGCGACATACTTATGATCAAAATTGTTACATTCGAGTCACTTGGTGCACTTACATGGGGTGTTTGTTTATGCGTCAGCACGTTCTTCAAAGGGTAACATATATTATGAAACTGTCGCGAATTCCACATTTCCATGTACATTTATGCACACAGGCCCCTGCAGCTTACTCAGTTCCGACTGGTGAACTTTCTAGACGATTTTACGCGCCTTAACGTTTTGTACTCAATTCGCAGATTTTCATCGGGGCTTCTCCATCCCCTTCTTTAAAATACTGCCTTGCATTTGGGACTTCCCCGATTTGTTTCTCGTAAAATGTTCCCTCTCGCTCTTTCTGTCAGGTACGTTATCCAATAACACAACAAAGGCGAAATACCCCTCTATGTATGACAATAGACAGACGGGAGGAGAGACATTCTAACTGCCTTGGTTTCCTAAAATGTACCTACAAGTTTTCAGCTTTTAACACTCTGCCCCTGATAGTGTTTTAAAATAAATTCTACATATTATACTTTCAACGCTTACTAATACAATTAAAATTACAATTACAGACATGCATAGAAAGAAATATTTACATTTCATGTAATTAAACCTCATCACACTCGTTATGCATATTAATTAAATGGAAAAATATCATTACTCTGAAGCTTCCCAGTCTAAAAGAGCCGTCTCAACTTATTTGCGAATAAAACAATAAACCTGAAATGCTATATTCATAGAATGCATTTAAAATTCTTTATTGTTCCATTTATAAGCAGGTTTTAATTTCAACGGTCATATTAGTGATCATTCAGCTTTGGAACTGGTCTATCGGCAATGGACAGTGGCATTTCTTTGGGTTTTTAGATTGGGACCCTTCGCACAGCAGGTAGACGTGATGCCAACTAAGCTTCGCGGCCGCCCATTTGTAAATTATTAATATCTATAACAATTTAAGATTTAAATAAGCAACATCCACTGTAATCTATTTATTTCCGCTAACAGAACGACTTAATGACAAAATTAAAAACAATATAGTTGGTGAATTCATTGATACTCGGTTGACCAATTATAATATGATTATTCAGAAATTCAACATCGCAATGCTTAAAAACTAACAGGTAGTCCTTTGGCTCCTATATGCATTTGTTTTCTTTCTTCCTTCCTTCCTTTCTTTCTTTCTTTCTTTCTTTCTCTCTCTCTTTCTTTCTTTCTC
>CM060963.1:113438734-113476234 GCA_030765045.1 Tenodera sinensis | reverse complement strand
TCTCATTCTCTTTCTCTCTCTTTCTCTTTCTCGCATTCTCTCTTATTCTGTCTCTTATTTTCTCTTCCTCTTTCTTTCTCATTCTTTCTCTCTTTGTCTTTATTTCTCTCTCTTTCTCTTTCTCTCTTTCTCTCTATCTCTATTGCTCTCTCTTTCTATCTCTCTTTCTCTGTCTCTTTCTCTCTTTATTTTCTTGTGTTTGTCTATTTCCTTTGTTTTTTCTGTGTTTCTTTCTCTCTTTCTGCATTTTTCCTTCCTATAACTCCACAGCTAGATGCTGTACAGCTTACTTGGGAAGTCGGTCTACTTTTGACAAGCGATTTTTCTTTTATCAACTCCAGACTGAAGGTATCAGCAGAATTCGCCTTAAGAGGTCATCCCAGTGTACTATCTTTCACAAAAGTAAACATCCAATGTAATCATACTGATTCATTAAATTTTCTAAAATAATAATTTTCGTTTCTTGTGCCTGAAATGTTCTAGTTTTCCTGTATGTCATATTTTCTAACATGAACAAGTTATAATTATTTCGTACATCCATTGTAAGTTAATTAAGCATTAACAGTGCATGACGCAAGTAAATTCTTAAACATCTTAATAATCTTCTATATTTATAGAGAAAGGCCTTGAATGCGGCTATTGAAAGGAAAATATTAGGTATTAATTCCTGGAAGAATGATTGAGAGTTGAAGTAGGCGTATTCCCTGTTTTATCTACAGCGATTGTAATCAATATCTCCTAAAGCTTTCAGTTCTAAAATTTCAATCGTATTGCAGCAATATGCTAAAATTGTGTAATAGTGTATTTGGCTCAGGTTATATAAATAATACTGTTCTACCGTTCTCGTTAATACAGCAAGGAAAACGGGGAGGAGGGGGGGGGGGCTTTAAAAACCAAAGTTTAATATCTATCAAGGATGCGACCGAGGATTTCGAAAAAAATGTCATTTTAAACTACCATTCACTTGGAAAATTTTTCGAATGTTTTGATTTTATTAAAAATGACTACCGATTTTGATTAAAATGCCATATGATTAAGATGATTTTATTGAAAATGAAATGTACTTTACTCTTACTATACAAAAAATATAGATCTCGTTCACACATACAATTTATATCCGAATAATTATTTTTGTAGAGTGAACCATTTCTGAGGCATTCCTTGTTATTTGTGTGAATTTTGCAATACTTATACTTTTCTCAAATTGAAGGTCGCTATTCACTTTTTATCTCTTGGCCGTGCAAAGAGAACCGAATTTCACAGCCTTCATATAGCGAGCAGTTTTTAAAGATTTGACTATCGCTCAAAACCTACTGTACTCTAATATTCCCCTTGCACCCTTGCACCTACTAGGAATTAGGCAATAAGATAAGTTGTACAAATGTTTATCTCAACTTACATGAAGAACATAGAGGAATAAGAGTTTGTAAGAATTGTTAGTACAAGAGTAGAGAAAGTCATGCGAGTGCAACACATCAGATTTTTTTTTTAGAAAAGTTAAACGCAGTTTCGTCAAGGACGCAAAAAAGAAATGTTTATACATGTTAAATTATAACAGACTACACAGATTAGAAATTTATTACTTAAAAAGAAAAAATACACCAAGGTTTTAGTAGATGTCCTGAACTCGATTGCTCCATTGTTCATGTGATAAGTGGATGAACAGCATATGATACATCGTTCTTTATGCATGGAAGTTGTAAAGTGTCAAAGTGCAAGGTTCAATATGGTTCCAAGCCTTAGCAACCTACCTCCGCTTCTATCATTTCGAGAGGACTTGATTTCGAAAATAAAGTCTTAGGTAATTCCTAATCTGATTAATTTGGTAACCCAACATTGCTTTTCAACTAAATGTCTAAAATATTTGAAGCCCTCTAGTAGTAACAGATTTATGTTTTCGTGTTTTCCGTCTTTTTTCTTCTTGGTTTCTATTACTTAGGTTATATTATATATTACATATGTTATCGTGCAACAGTTGTAGCCTTTTAGGAAATCTGAAAGTTCTAAACCATTATAAAATTGCATCATTGGGTTGGGTAAATGAAATTAAATCGTAATTAGAGAATTAAAAGGATAATTACGAAACTTCGTGTAAGCCACCAAGTTATATTATACATGTTAATTCAAAAATGAACGTGACGAACTCCCACATAATGCAGATATCCAAAAATCGCAAACAAAAAAGAAAGAAGAGAAAAACAACTGACAAACAACATTTTTTTTTTTACTTTATCTACTACATATAACTAGGAGAAGTGTTGTATGCGATCCAAAATTTCGATGTCGAGATTTCACCGGAAATATATGTTTCAAGGCCCATGAATTTTTTTTTTTTTTTTTTTTAAAAAAAAGCATTTTAGAAAAAGGATCGCGTGCGCACGCGCCCGTGTGTGTTTGTATATATCTGTATGTGTGTGTCTGTGAACGCATAACTCAAGATTGAAAAGTCCGTTGAAAACCAAAGTTGGTATTTAAGCTTATCTCTTTCAACGAGGCGACACGAAGATTTTGAAGACAATTCCAAGAGGCCCCAACGATTTTGATTAAAATGCCATATGTATAAAATATTTTTACAACAAATGAAATGTATATTTTTAATTCTCTGTCTATATCCTATATTCTATTTACTCTTGATGACTTTTGCATAACTAGTTAACGGTAAGAGATAGACCAAATTTTACTATACAAAAAGTATAGATCTCGTTAAAACACACGCAAGGTCCAAATGCAGTTTTGTGGAGTGAATCATTTCGGAGATATTTTTCCTCACTTGTGAGAGTTACACAATACTTAAACTATTCTCAAATGGAAGATCGTTATTTTCGTTTTATATCTTGGCTGTGGAAAGAGAACAGAATTTCAAAGCCTTCATATGCGACCAGCTTTAAAAGATTTAACTATCGTTCAAAGCCTACTGTATTCCCATATTCCCTTGCACCTACAAGGAAATTACCAATTAGATAATTTTTGCAAATGCTCATCTTTATTAACATGGAACAGATAAAGGAATAAGAGTTTGTAAGAATGGTTAGTACAAGAGTAGAGAAAATCATGTACCTGTTGTTCAGTAAGAACATAATAGATAAATGACTTTCTCTACTCTTGTACTAACCATTCTTACAGGACTCATACTCAACAAATGAAAAGCCACAATGCAAAACTTTCACTCACAAAACTCTGTATAATAATCGGAGAAGTGGTAATGTGCAAACTCTGTCATGCAAACATTAAGGGTTCTAAGCGTTGCAATATCAAAAGACACAAAACTGGCGTGCCAACAGAGAGACGGACGTTTCACATTCAATTGATGTACAAAACTTGAATTCTTTGATGAATTTTGTGAAATTGTCGTAAGTGCAAATATATCATATAAAGTGTAATCCTGCATTTTAAACTTTTGTAAAAAATACACAAATATTATGCCCGAAATGCTATAAGTGTGTTACAACATATATGCACCAATAAACTAAGAGAATATCAATGTTTATGAAACCACAAATGCTGCTGAGAGGTTCTTGCGAACGCCACACGGCGTACGTTTGCCAGACATATATACTAATAAAGTTTTATTAACATATGAAATTCTTTAGAAGGTGGATCACACACGTATAGTGGAAGTATTTCAAAATACTTGAACCTTAGTGGCCAGAACAAATAAAACGTGTCAATATAGTGTTTTTCGTCATTGATGGTGCGTCGTACGTGTTTAAAGTGACCATAGAACTCCATAATGACACACTTCGCCTGCGTGACCTACACCGAGCTCGTTCCTGCTATAGTGGTGTGAATAGTTTCATATCAAATATATACATATCTTTAAGATCATTGATAAGTTAAGTTCTGTGTCCCTCTATCACCGAATCCACTGGCGGGGCACGTCGTTGAACGCTGCACTCTATTAGTCTACACATTACGAGAAGATCATATAAATTATCAATAGACTTGCTGAGGAAAAGCAAAATCTCTTGTTCCTAACGACCCGTTTGAGCATTTGTTATTCACTAAGAACAGTTCTTCATACCTTTTCGAAACACGGAATCAGAATCGCCGGTCATTCCAATGCCTAATATCTTAAAACTAGTACAGAAAGTGGGAGAAATCATTTCCAGCACAGCTCCGTGACCTGTTATAAGAAGAGTTCAGCAAAAATATAAAACTTACCTGGAGAAAAATCCTGGGCGTTCTGCTTTGGTGAAAATCTTCTTTTCCTGATTAGCCTACCCTTATATAGGACTTACACCTCCTAGGACTTACAAGCCAATGCCTAGGGTCAGACTCCTGTCGGGGAGAAGAGGAACCTATGGACCGGACAGAGTGAAGACCTGGAAGCGGGTTGTCAGCCAAGCACCAAGTGTGACAGTGAGGATGATATGAAAATGCAGGCTAAATGGGTGATTGGAATGGTGATAATGAAGCAATTGTTGGAATGAGTGGCGGGGGTAACCGGAGTACCCGGAGAAAACCCGCCCTGACGCCGCTTCGTCCACCACGAATACCACATGCGGGTCCCTGGGATCGAACCCGGGCCGCCTACGTAGTTGGTGAGCGCGCTAACCGCTCGGCCACGGCACCGCCCTTGGTGAATATAAAAATAATATTTTGCAGAGTGATGGTAATACATCATCCACTCCACAAGAGGTTCTGTAATCCCTTTTATTCGCACCCATGACATCACGTGGTGTTGAAAGAAGCTTTTCGTGCTATAAACATTGTTTGAACGAAAGAAATGTCACTTTCAATAACTTTAAGAAGTACATAATTGTATTCACTACAATACATTCGATGCCTCAATATGTTAGTCAGGGAAGACTTCCTTAATTGCCTGTGACTAGGTAGTTTAGTTGGCGATGGTGACTGACCTTTGCTCCCTGCCTTACTAAGGTAACATAATTGCGCTGCACCCAAATTCGCCTCCAATATTCTAGAAAAGCGATATCAACTTTGTCTCTTTGGAGACCCTTTCAGTCGGAGGGTGAATTAACTCACAATGAGACAGTCAGTATCCAGTGACGGACACAAACAGGTGATTCCATGGCGGTTTCTAAGTCATAACTTTAATTTTCTGGGAATGTTTTTAGAATACCAGTTCATTCTGTTTACCACACATAAATGGTAAACAGTAAGATACAAGCAAAAGCTTAATGCTAAATAAACAAATGTGAATCCCGTTAAAGCAAACAATTTATGTCAAATACTTCTTTTTGTTTCTCTCTCTTTTAAATGAACTATTTTCGAGATATCGTTTATTATTTGTTTGAATTTGCTAATACTTATACTTTTCTCAAATAGGAATAGGTTATTTTTTATCTCATGGTTTTGCAAAGGGAACGGAATTTCAAAGGTATCACATAGCAATCAGCTCTTGAAACTTTTCGCTATCGCTTAAAGCCTACCTTATTCCCTTATTCCCTTGCACCTACAAGAAAGTTAGCAATAAGATGATTTCTGAAAATTCTTATGTCGATTAAAATGTAGCAGATGGAGAAATAAGTATTTGCAAGAATAGTGTGTATAAGAGTGAATATAATTACATATATTTGCGAACAGAGCTTCTCCAAATTGAACTAGATGTACCGCAATAAGTTACGGACGATCACTCGGCGTATCTTCTAAGACTGTGCACTTCGACTTTGTACCCAAGCATTTATTGACTTCTTAAACGTAAGCATTACCAAAGAAGTCACAAATAAACAGATGTTTATCGCATAAGATTTGAAAGTGCTTTCATAAATCAAACACAACGTGCATGTAACAAAACTGCCACTGGGACACAAAGAGCGGCAAAGTCCGCGTATAGTGGACGGAGGTAAATCCAACCTCCCCTCTTTGACAAACGTTAGACATCGCTGGTCTAGAAATTCTAGTTGCAACTCTAGATGGCAAATTTACCCTCCAGCAGGACTCCGAGCACTCTGGCTTTAAGTATCGACTTTGTACTTCTATGTAGGCAACATTGACTTCCTAAGTTCTCGCCTGGTATAGGCTGCTTTTATCCTAGGCAGAAGATCCTTCACTGTCAACAGACTCTTGAAACACCACACTGCACATGGCCCCAAAGAGAGTGCTCCAAATCATTGAGACCAGATATCTTGCAGGTCACTCAATCACAACTTGTTTACCTACACTTCGATCTCCAAAAGTCTCAGTAAGGTGCTGCTGTGCCACATGACTGTGAAAGGGCACCATTGTACTGAAAACACAGTTGCTGCCGTACATTGTGAGTTCGGTGTTAATGTACTCACCGGCTTAAACGTGCTGGCAGAACAACAGGGCCAGTTAGAAGTATTCCACACCACACATTTAGGTCAAACCGAACATTACACCTACTCTATGAGGATAATAACATGCAGATTTTCCTTAGCCTATGCATGCTCATTGTACACATTAAATGCACCTTCTCTAGCTTCACCACCAGTGACGCACAATCTCATGCACATTTACACATTGACCCAGCGCGCCGGGGTTGTAGGGCCACTGCTGTTGTGACGGCATTAATGGCATTTCTACACATGATTAGTCAATTATAACAAGAGTAATGTATTTAATTATAGAGATCTTTAAGGTTCATTCACATAGAAAAGTTATCGCAAGCGCAACTCAAACACTAAAGCTTATTGTCAGGTTAATAAATGAGGCCATTCACAATGATTTTCGTTAATTTGAACATGAACAGACACTAACGCCAAACCTTGCGAACTCCTAGCTCTCATGTTCGCGTTAGCGTGATTAAACGAGAGAGAGAGAGAGAGAGAGAGAGAGAGAGAGAGAGAGAGAGAGAGAGAGAGAGAGAGAAGCACTACACAAGAACAGAAAAGAAGGGATATGGAGTAATTTTATGAGAAATTAATATTTTATTTCAAAATCACCATTGTCTTTATAACAAAAAGCACAAATTCTACAAACATAATTTGCTGAAGCAAAATAGTTGGAAGCAAATTGCGAATGAATTGAAAAGTGATGGTAGGCATCAGTTGTTATATTACTACTATGGCATCTGTCGACTATGTTTAGACTTATTTGATTTCAAATGTAGTATACCACACACAAACACACACACACACACACACACACACACACACACACACACACACACACACACGCACACGCACACGCACACACACACACACACGCGCGCGATAATACATTTGCGCTTAAACATCTTCATTTGTTACAGCCTCTATTTTTAATTACTTGCACATTTGGTGTTGACGTTAGCGTTAATGTTAACGTCACTGTGAACGGCAAAGCGAATTTCATGTATGTATCATACGTTCACATTCTGCGTTAATGTTTCTATGTAAATGGGCCCTTATTCTCAAAATGTATCGCATACGAGTAAATCATAAATCACCTTACATATATTCCACTAGTTCTAATCAATATTGCTGCTCACATTTGCTTTCAGTTAGTACCTATATAATAAGTACAAGTTTTCCTCGCCAGGATGCATGGATGACAAGTTGTGTGTATGCGTTTGAGTGAGTGAGAGTGAGAGAGAGAGTTCCTAACTATTTATCACTGGATCGTTTTCAGAACAAGCAAAGACTCAACCGCCCCTCTTTCCCCCATGTTGCTGTGTTATCAGGGACACTGCACTCTGTGATAGGTAAGGTGAAGAACACGCCTCAAAAGAGCCCTGAAAATTGTACAAAATCCGCCCAAGATTATCCTTGGCGTTCTCTGTACACCATAACTTCTGCTCCACTTACAGTCGGAGCTTTAATTCTTTGTATCGCTGGTACGATAGTGTACAGAAACTAGATTCCCTTTTCCTGTTAATCATTTGTAATGACTTACCTGTCTTTCTCCAATGTCATAGAGATTTTCCTCTGTAAGAACACGCTAATTTACTTTTGGTTTCTCATCAAAATCACCATTGGAAGATTAATACAAGATAAACAAGTAGAATTAATTAAATATACAAAACTAAATCCAGATTCTTCGGTGTAAAACTTTCTTTTATTTTTATTTTATATTTTTTATAAATTAGGAACAGAGAAATACCCCTTGCTTCATTTTGGTGTTCTAAAAATCTTGTAATTTTTGCGCTAGAATCATTATAAAACCGGAGTGGTTTTAAAGCAGGCAAAAGAATGTGCTGCTTCTATTACAGCAGCGTGTGAAAGAGGGAAGCTAAAAAAGGAAAGAGGAAAAATGTGAGAGCTGTGGTGATGAAGCACAGCACCTGATTAAAACTGGGGCTGTGGTGGATCTCTTCATCTCGCGAACTGAAGTGCTGTTCGTCAAAGAGACCCCAGTTCTTTCCTGGCTTAGCTGCTGTGATGTTGTGTTGCTTCATCTCCCAGTTGCAATAACTCTTACATCAAGTTTACAAATACCAGTTGCTTGTGCTTACACCGATCAAACGGGAACTGCCGAAAATGTCGTAAGTTTTACCATTATTATTATTATCATCAGTATCGACATGATTAATTCTTTGCGGCTACACGCTCTAGTTATATTGCTTAATTAAGGAATTTATAGTTCCTTTGCAATTAATTTCATGTGTTTCAAATCTCTTGTTTCCTAACACATACAAAAAGGACAGTGCTTAGTACGTTGTGCGGGATTGCAAATGCTAGGTTTCCAAGAAGGAACCCTGTCCGGAAATGCACACTGGAGAGCGTCGAAGTTTGAGAACGAACGGTTGGGACAATTTGTTAAGTTCGTTATGGTATCTTAATACGGAAGGTATGCAACCCTTTAGCCACCTGTGCACTGGGATGAACAACCTGACCATAATAACATTCTTGCGATGCGCCACATTCCTCCATAGAGTCCTTGGTGTGCATCCTACTGCGTTACTTGTGTTGTTTCCAGTACAATAACGTTTTAACTGCAGTGACACGTACAATAACCGCAAAAGCAAATCTCTCTGCACTTCCGGTCTATGTCACATTATCGTAGTACGAAGGTGTGGCCATTTCACTGGATGTGTTAGGAAATGTGCCCTTGCACTGTGGCCAGCCACTGAAATGGCCATGGCTTCGTAGAACGATACATAATGTTACATAGACCGCAGGTGCAGACATTCTTTGGCGATCAATGTACCAGTACACAGCTGCGGAAATGACCGACATGACCTCTAGGACACTGACGTAAATGTGCAGGATCACCTCAACGTCGCATATCCAGATCAAGGATTGGTAGAGGTGGACCACTTCGATGGCCAGCATGGTCACCAGATCTGACACTACTCGACTGTTTTCTGTGCAGTTGTGTGAAGAGTATGGTTATGCCACTCTTTTAACGTCAGTGGAGGACCCTATTGCTCGAGTGCTGCACGGAGCGATTGAAAATCTTCAGACAACCGCACGTATTGGGTCATGTGTAGGCTTCGAAACTTTATCAACTATCACAGCGCAGGAAATCGCAAGTGGCCTACCACACGGGCAGAGCGTGACGTCATTGCTCAAGTACAGAGACAGCACAAAACACACTGCCTACAGTGCATAGTGTCTCTCGAATGTGTTCACTAGTTCCACATAATAAATACCTGCAGCACGAAAATCGAAATATTCACGTAATGCTGAACTTCTACAAGAATTTGGCAGTGAATATTTTATTGTAAACGCTGACAGCATTGAAAATAAATATGCAACAGCGTTACCTACAACGTTCCTACGTCGACTGTTGTGTGTTGTGATCATGTGACAGACTGACCTCCTCACACTTGCTATAGTCCATACTCCGCAACTTTCTCTGTAGGAAGGTTCGTTTCTTAGTCATGTGCATGAGGCTCATCGCCGCCATGCAATGACGTAGGAGCTATGCAGGCCTGTAATGTAGACAGCTCGTTGTGCTACTCATGTTAAGTTTATTGATGAAATGTGAACGCACCCATCTCACCCTTTGATGCGCTACAGCGTCCAAATCGTGCATTTCCAGATAGGGTTCCTTTTTGTAAACCGGTCTTTACCATTCCGCACAACATGGAGCACTAAGAGTTATCAGTGTTTTTTTTTGGGACATCCTGGATAGAGTGTTTAAAAGGGTCTAACATCTCAAAAGCGGTACAACTCAACTCAAGTAGGTACATGAAACCGGAAAACACATTTTTGAAATACGAGTAATTACCTTCTGATACAGGCTTTAGGAGGATAAGTGCAGATCTTTTTACTGCTTATTGAGCAAGTATAATGAACAATATTACATCAATATTTGCTTCATTTGTGGACTTATAATTTTACTTTTAAGAGTAGCATGTTTTCCGGTTCATTAGTACCACCAAGAAGGCGAGACGCAGAGTTTACAAACGTCGTAGTAACGACGGAACTGTATCGGAACTGAGTTCAAATGCTTTCTGCAAGGCCAGTGACCTCAAATTACCTAGATCAGTAGGTCGCGCATTGAAATGTGAAGCAAAATGTTAGTCAATCTGATAAGCGTTGTTCATTTGGCGTGCAGTTGCGACCATGCAAAAAATATGGGAAGTAAACCATATGATTATTTTGTCGGGGAAATAATTAGACGAAGTGGAAAACTAGCACATCGAAGTAGATACATATTAAACAATCAATGATCGATGTTTTTGTACTTACACTCATGAAAGGCTGTATATTAGAATTGACTTGTTGAGAGATATACTTAAAGTGATTTTCAATCATCGCAACACAATTTATTAAACAGCAAGGTGTGACCTTGTTAACACTAGTTGTAGCACACCAGATACACAATAGTATATGAAGAAAGAATCGACATTTACGAAGTGCGTATTCTGTTCCAATTTACTATAGGAGTTTTCAGAGTAAATTGTTCGCAAAAAATACAGAATTCATTTTCATCTCAAGTTTACTAGATAATATGTACTACCACCACTCAAAATATTAGAAAATTGACATCTTGTGTTAATTTCTGCATTCTACTTTCCATATGCTAATAATGATGTGAGCCAACAAAGATTTTCAGTTTCATCCAATGTTTTTCTAAGTTGGCTGTCGAAATATCAATAGTCTTGTAGTATCCATTAACCAGTATCCATCTTTGCGCGCTGCAGTTAATACTTCAACTCTTAGGTATGTAGCTAGCATTTTAAAACTAATATGACTTGACGAGCGTGCCATACATAAACTTTTACCTTTTATAAAATTGGAAGAGATTAAACAATAAAGAATTACTCTTTTAGGAAACATCCAGACCTCGCCGATTCATTATCTATATATTTAGGTGGAATGCTTTTTTCTTTGGAATGGGTGGAGGTATGGTTTTAGACGTATTTACTTTCCTCTTAGTTTTTATCGGATAACTTTTATTTAATAACATTTTTGGATATTACATTTTGAATTGTCCCACACAAACTTCTGTGGAACAAAATCTGTTTATCAAATGTATTGCCGAGTCCGTAATCTTCACATTTGTATCTTTTCACATGTTATAATAAGAGCCATATGCAAGTCTTTTTCTAAAATCTGAAAAATATAAGTTTCAGTCACTTAATTTTAAACTTACCACTTCAACTTCAATGTCTGCTGTATATCCTTACGCTGTGGATTAAATTATGCAGAAGATCTTTACTCTTATCACTTCTGAAGAATTCTACTCTATGTAACAAAAGACTTACAATAATCACTTCAGCTTAAAGGAAATATTAATTTAAAACGGTTTTCTTTTGTTAGTTGAGAAGCTCTAAAATTGGTCGCAATTTGAAGTGGTCTTTCTCCGACCTCATATGTTGGTCGTTTTTTGAGATGGTTTGCGTTGCTTTGTAATTGAAACAATTATTAAAGTAATCCAGCTTGATGATCGAGCGACAAGTATTAACTCAGGATGTGGACATAAAATGAACAAATTATTTTCAAAGTGTATTTATTTATATTACTGAAAATCTCTAATGAACAGTACGAGAATATTACATCGTTTTATCTATTTATTTCCTTATAAATCTGAGCTTTAACAAAGGTTTGCCATGTGACACAGAGTAGCTTGCAGATTGATTTGCTTAACATAACAAGAAGAAAGCTTCAACAAAGTGTAAATAAGCAAATTGACTGCCTCTGTGGTCTGGTGATTAGCATGATAGCTTCCTAGCCTTGAGGTCCCGGGTTCGATTCCCGGCTGTTCGCAGTCTGGAAGTATGAAGGAGAGTGTGAATGTGTGTTTATATAATAAAGCCAACCCAAATATTAATAGTGAACGAGTGAATAACATTGCTATAATTAACTGTTCCAAAGCAAAAGTGTGAGTAGATGTTAAAGACGGCATATAAATACAAAAAATAATCAAATTTAAGCTGGTTGTGAATTTTGATAATGAAGCTTATAGTGTTGCATATTAAAAATAATAAATACGTGTTAATTGGGGACAGTAAGTGGTTTGGTAAAACAGTGTTAAGAGTATAAAAATAATATCAGGTACAATGCTCAGCAACCAGAAATACACAAATACAAGAAAATATGAAAAAAACAAATTATTTAAAAAACTTATCTAAGAACAAGCACTTTACTTACCTTCTGAACACGTTTATGAATTTAGGGATGTATTTTTTGAAGTAGCCTGTTGTATACAATACTCTGTGAACCATATTTGGACTTTTGTGCCATTAATTACACACTTACTCATGTTTGTGGTATTGTTCGCTCTTCTGGTTCTACGGATATAAACGTTGGTAGTTTAATTACAAGTGTCTTCTGTTTAAGCAGTTTATATATGTACAATGTCACATATAATATGAGAAAAATTGAAAGTGGCATAATTTTTTAATTCCGCTATAATATTTGATAACGGTTAGATGATGGAAATTAAATTATGTTAGAACTTAAGAAACTTGAATTTATCATTTCGAAATATACACGTTTCATGTGTTGAATACAATTCTAATTTAATGAAATGAATAATCGTCATCGCACTAAACTTCGCGTAATATTACAAGTCGTATAAGTACGTTAAATCGAGAGTGTGCGACAAGATGTATCAACATATCCGTTTACGTGAATGACTAAGACAACGTGATGAAGAAAATGTTCTCTGCCCATGTGATGTCTCCATGACATACAGAATGTGCAGAATGGAAGCGAAGTCATTACATTAATTTAAACCAGTGGTAGATCTCGGTATTTGGAGCACATTTTGTATCTTACGTTTTTGTCTCTGACCATTTCCTACTGAGATCGTTTTATCGAAAACAAGCTGGCGACACTACCGATTGTCACTTTCACTGGTTCAGTACATAAACAAACACTACTGCTACCACGCATCTTCTTCTATGTTTACTGTACGAATGTAGGCCAATCACAACCGTTACCTGCCAAAATATGGGTTAAATTGAAAGCGGTCGACCTGTTTACGTTTGGAAACCAGGTCAAGTCCCTGACCAATCTCAACGCAACTTTGTCGACATAACTTACGTCTGAAAAGGTCGTTTGGAGTATTCCTTCACGTCTTTTAAGTGATTAATTACTTCGAAACCCTGTGTGATGTCCCATAATTACTACCGAAGCTATGACAGAAATAAGTTACTCTACTATACAAGTAATAAACTATTACCTTCGTACATGCTTGTGGAATTACGCATCCAATTTGGGATAAAAACCATTTATTTTTTAAAATCGACTGACCAAATTACAAAATACCATAAGACTTTTGTTTGTAATGCTTCTATAAAGCACATATTAGAAGGAATGTAACGACTTTCCTTCCACCCTGTATAGGGCAGCCAAATCATTAAGGTATTTATTATTATAAACATGAAAATCTGATGTGTTGCACCCACATGACCTTCTCTACTCTTGTACCAACTATTCTTACAAACGTCGATTCCTCTGCTTTATGTTAGTCGAGATCAGTATTTACATAAATCACCTAATTGTTACTTTTCTTGTAGGTGCAAGGGAAATATATGTTTTCTATTTTTAGATGGCTTATTAGTAAGGGAAATATGGAAATACAGTAGACTTTAAGCTATAGTCAAATGTTTTAAAGTGGTCACTATGTGATGGCTTTGACATTCCCTTCTCTTTGCATCGCCAAGGGATGAAATGAATAGCGACTTTCCTTTTGAGAAGAGTATAAGTGTTGGAAAATTCAGACATATAACAAAGAATATCTCGGAAACCCTTCACTCCACTATATATAACATAAATTGTGTGTTTTAATCAGATCTACATTTTATGTCGTAAGATCTTGTCAATGTCTTACTGTTTGTCACTTATGCAAAAGTCATACAGAATAAAGAGGAGCTCTAAGGAAATTTCCAGAAAGTTCAAGATATAGGTATCCTTTTCCATGCAGATATCTTACTAAACATGTGTTATTTTAATCAAAACCATTAGTCATTTTTTATAAATCAAAATTTTAGAAAAATGTTCCATGTAAAAGGTAGTCTGCGATGGGGGGGGGGGGGGGTTTCTTGAAAATGTTTGTCTTCCACCCTTGGAAGATACTTTAAATACCAACTTTGATATTTAACCATCTTTTTGTTTTGAGTTATGATGTTCACAGACACAGGCACACTTACACACGAATATTATTTTTGATTCAAGAGACCTCAAAACGTGTATCTTCTCAACCTACTATGTACGTGGTAGAGAAAGTAAAAAAGTGAATGTCCTGTCGTCTTGACTATTTCCATATGAAGTCCGTAGTTGAGTGTAATTTTAATTTAACATAATTGAATTTAATGACTTTTGTGATTAAGATGCCAACACATCAGCGATTCACAAATTAACGGGAGCATATTGTATATCAATAAGAATTATTGTAAACTAGTATGGAGGGCTCGATATGTTCCATTCATATGAGCTCCCATACTCACTCTTCTATCAACTATTCTTGCAAAACCTTATTTTCTGTCAACGTCGTGTTAGTAGAGATAAAGTTTCATTACACGTTTAGACATTGTGTTGTAGATATACGAGGACAGTAAGCCAAGGCGATTGTCAGATTTCCAAAAAGCGGTTCATTATGTGAGGTATTCGAAATGCCATGCACTGAGCATGGCCACGAGAAAAATTGATGTATTCACATTGTTACTCTATTCACTATTCCAAAAACATTTTTATGAACCCTTATTCTTCCACGTACTTCCTTTTAATCGAGATAAACTTTTGATTACACTTTATACATTTCATTGCAGGTATACGAAGGCTTAAAGCAATAGTCAGACTTTTAAAATGCAGGGCGCTACGTGATGGCTTTCCCCGTAAAAAGCGAATAGCGATTGGTCACTCGAAAAAAGTATTTCAAAATTCAAACGAGTAACAGAGAATATCTTGGAAATGGTTAACGCCACAAAAAGAAAAGTATTCACATAAATGTTTAACATTAATAAGATATACATAGTTGGTGTTCGTTTTTCACAGCCGGAGTTACCGATTATTGCTTCACGCTTGATAAAGTGATCAAGCTTTTGTCTATCTCTTACGGTTTACTTATTAAATTATTCTAAAGTAATTCACAATGAAGAGGACTTCACATCCTTTCGAAGAAAATTCAATATAAGAATTTGATTTTATTAATTTATGTTGCTCCATTTATATGCTGTATTTAGAATCTAAGGTCATATCACCGCTTTTTTCTTTCGAACAGTTGCTCATCGGCAATGGTGTTTACTCGTTTACGATTCATGTAACTTTGGGTTTGTTTACGTTGGTGTTATTTATAAACATTAAATTCACACACACACACACACACACACACACACACACACACACACACACACACACACACACACACACACACACACACTTACACTCTCAATCATTGTTTCAGAGTCTAGGGAGGATGGAGAATAATCCTGGCACATCCTCCGGCTGGGAATCAATCCCGGGACCTCTGTATTTGGAAGCTAACGTGCTAACCACCACTCCACAGACTCAGTCAAAATTTTATTTGTCACGTAGGTATCTTAAAATTACTATGATTGTAGGCGTTTCTGAGAAAATAACAACTTTCGAAAAGATTTATGATGTAAAGACTGATTAGGAATGGAGTACTTTCTTGAAAATCTTCGGTTGCATCCTTGGAAGACGTGAACTTAAATACTAAGTTTGCTGTTTAACCGATTTGTTTTTGAGTTGTCTATCTGTCGTCCGTTCGTCACGGTAGGGATTCCGACACGTCAGCCTATGACATCAGATGCGTCAGATCCTGGGGGAAGGATCATATGAAAATACCCTATAGGCGGCCAGAACACTTCACAGGAGGAACTACGGTGGGTCCCTAACAGGTGCAGACAAGTTCTTCAAACGGAGTTGTACATCGCCACTGAGAGTCCTCCACCAGTCAGTACCGATTGAAAAATCAGTCCTTCTGAGATGGTGGCCGACCAACCACAGCGCCTCCCTTTAGCCAAATACCGTATTTTCAGAGCGCAAGCAGCGCAGCCCGCCGGCGAATCCGCTGACTTACAACCATAAAGACCGGATAGAGAGAATGGAATGAAAGGAAGTGAAACGGGAGATGCATTCGCTTGAGTGACCTGGAAAACCTGCCGAAAAACCCAGAGTCAGGAAGGCCGGTAGCGGTAATCGAACCCACGACCTCCCGAATGCGGGCCACGTTACCGCCTGAGCCATCCCACTCTCTGTTTTTGAGTTGTATTGCTCACAAAAACACGGGAGCTGGCCTTTTCGTAAAACTAGTTTTCATTGTTTACTTTTGGGGGAATTCAGAGAATCAAAAAATGATTTATTTTTGGTGAAATATCAATATCCAATGTTTGGGTAGAATATATCTTCTCTACTTACTAGAAATATAATGTTTAAGTCGCAATCACACGAAAATCAATATGCCAATACTACACGTCGTTATTTAATCCTGTTACTGTGATCTTCAAGGCATTATATAATATAATGTATTCTAGCTCCTGAAGCTTTTCTTTTAAATTAGTGAGCTGTACATGTTTTTTTGTTCTATAACAGTTCTAAATTGATCAAGATATGATGTAATAAGCCTGTGTCTGTAAACAAAAATAATCCATCAACATTGCTGACCTTGAGAAAGCAGCTTGTGCTTCCAACATGTTCCTGAATGGGTGTGACCTCTACTCCATTGCTTTAATGAATGCAATAAAAACAAAATGTGTCCATAACAGCTGACCAAACAGCTGTTTAGTGAGCTACTGATAGATTACATGCTTGGAAACCATCCAACTTCGCACGAAAGTACCAAATAAGCTTGCAAAAAACATAAGATTAGTGTTACTTCAGCATATTTCAGCTAAAAACGGGTGAACGTTATTGAACCCGAATTGAAAAGGTGCAAAATTGGTGTGATTTTATATTTAAAAACTGTATATAAGGAATTTGTGTAAAGCACACATCTAACCAAACACCGACACAGGCGTAATCAGCAAATTCAAAATACACATTGGTTATTCTACAATATCTTGAATATAAGCATGTTTAATTAGTGGAGCTTAAATAGAAACAGCTTTTTAACACATTACTTACTCAGTTATACATAACATATAGGATACTTTCTTTATATAAACGTTTATGATACGTTTACACTTTTCGTTCTAGGTGTAAGTAGAAAACACATAGTAAGGTGAGTGAGATTTTTAAAAAAAGTGTGTCGCTATGTGATGGCTTTGAAATTCTGTGCTCTCAATGACCACGAGAAAAACGAATAACGACTTACCACTTGAAAAAGATAATACTTCCCCTACTTTAGAGAAAGCAAAAATCTAATGTATTACTTTCATATGGGTTTGTCTAACCGCTATCTTTGCTTTATATAACTTCTAAAACTACTCTAATGAAAACTTATTTTTCTATCCACTTAAAGTTACTCCCACATCATTGCATGTGTAATCGCGGCGACTCAAAACAAACCCGCTGCACGCATTTTCTAGAAGCTTTCGACGTGCAGGGGCGTGTTACAAGAGAAGGTTCGAGAAACTCGGATTTCCAGAAAAGTGACCGGTGGGTAATTTAGAGACTATATAAACAACCGACAGGGATCGAGTAGGTTTTTATCGTTACGTTGAGTTGTAAACAGTGTGGTGGAGTGGAGTGTGGAGTTTAAGGGCCCGTCGACAGCTGGGTCATTTGGGCCCAAGTCAGTTTTTACGGTCTAAAACAACAGTGTGGTGGGGGTTGTTGTGTCAATAACATACGATAGAACAGTTGATGTGAGTTGCAAGATCATGAACTGTAAATTATGTTACAATACAACAATTATAATCTGTAATTGTGTTAGCCCTTCGCTAACAGTTTTAAGAAGAAATGAAGTACATAAAAAATAACCGGACTTCTGTTTTGTTACAACATTAATAGAGATAAACATCTGCAGAAATAGTTTTATTACACATTTCTTTGCATAGAGGAAAATCGAGCTGAAAACGCACTGTGTCTGTGCTGTATTCGAGGCCTAATTTTATGCATTGGTTACAATGTTTGCCAATCCATGCATGCAATGAAACTGCTTCTTAACGGACCTTCAATTGAAACATATTTTTACTTCCTCTGCTACGTATAGTAAGTAGGGGAAGTAGTGTATTCCACCCCCTGACTAAGAAAAACAGCAGTTTTAGAAAAGGTCTGTGTGTGTATGTGTGTGTGCGTGTGTGTGTGTGTGTGTGTGTGTGTGTGTGTGTGTGTGCGTGCGTGTGTGTGTGTTACCGTAAACAGCATAACTCAAAAATCAAAAGTCACTTGAAAACGAAAGTTGGTATTTAAATTTAATATCTTGCAAGCATACGACACGAAGATTTCCAAGAAAATTCCCCCACCCTAAACTATCCGTTACATGAACAATTTTTCGAAAATTTTGAGTTTTTCAAAAATGATTAATAATTTTGATTAAAATGCCATATGTTTAGGATATTTTCATGACAAGCGAAATGTATATTTTGAATTTTCTTGCTATAGCCCATGTAGCGGTGTTTACTCTTGATGCCTTCTGCATAACTGGTAAACCGGAACAGACCAACTCCTACTATGCAAAAAATGTAGATCTCGTTAAAGCAGAATTTATTTAATTTTCATTTTCTTTGTAGAGTTCGCCATTTCCGAGATATTGCTTGTTATTAATATCACTTTGAAGATCTTGTAATTTTCTTTAATTGGAATCGGTTATTCTTTATTTTCCGTTTCACCTTTCCTTGTTTTCATCGCAAGCGCTTGTTACCACTTGTTACCGCTTGGTGGACAGCTCCCAAACTATAAGTAACTTTAATTGCCGTACTACAGATTTTTACATTCTTAATTGAATTAACCAAAAATGTCATAGTTATATCTCGCGAAAACCGCATTCAAGTGTTTCCATCGTGGTAATAAGCGTATGAATAACCAATGTGTATTTTGAATTTGCTGTTTACAGCCTGTGTAGCCTCTTTGCTCCGAAGGAATATTGCATAACTTTGTATAAACCGATAGGTAATAAGAAATAGAGCAATACTTGGAACTCGTCAAAATATGTTATAGATTATGTCAAATTATGTAATACTTAACCTTTTTGTAATATTATTGATTTCGGAATATTGCTCAAAATCTTTGCTTTTATTCTATGTTTAACTTTTCCAAAGCTGAGTTGCCATGCAGTACCTATAAATCTAATGTAATTCTCTTTTACCTGCATTAGCTCATTAGCGGAGATACCAAAGCGCTAGAACTGAAGGGTGCACGATAGTTCGGGAGGGAGATGGGAGGATGGGCCTTTGGTTAGCCTTGTCTCAACATGTAAACATCCAGTAACAGTAGAGCACATAATAAATAGTCCCATTTTCCATTGCAGATCCAGTATGCAAAATAATTGGCTAACATAATATGTTTGAAATAAATTATATGTAAGGTTTTAACATTCCGAAATAACAATTTACCATGTGTGAGAACAAATACAAACTGCATGCATGTATCTTCACAAATTAATTACATCATATATGTACAGAATTACATTCCTGCAAATAAATAAATGAATACATAAAGAAATTACTAAATACAATACACTTGTTTACAAATCAATGCACCGAATTAAAAGATGTATTTGCAATGTATCGAAAGAAAAACACCTATTTTCACTTAAAACAAATCTTAATCTATAGAAACTTCGTTCTGTTTAACACCAAGTAATAAGAACATATTAAGCTCTAGTCCAGGGGTGTCCAAACTTCTCTCTCTTTGGAGAACCTTACGCAGTAAGCAGCAATTCCTCACTCCACTCTTCAGTTGGAGGGACAGGCAGTCAGTATCCAGTGATGGACAAAACAGGCGATTCCATGGAAGTTTCTAAGTCATACCTTAAATTTTCTGGGAATGTCCTCAGAAGACCTCTTCATTCTGGATGATTTTTTTCATAAATGGTAAACAGTAAGAGACAGACAAAGCTTACTAAATAAAAAATGTGAATCTATTTAAAACACACAATTTATGTTAAATATTTCTTTTTTCTTTTGAGTGAACCATTTACGAGATATACTTTCTTATTTGTTAGAATTTGCTAAATAGGAACATGTTATTCGTTTTTTCATTCCTTGGCCTTGCAAAGAGAACGAAATTTCAAAGGCACCGCATAGCAACCAGCTCTTAAAACATTTCACTATCGCTTAAAGCCTACCATATTCAAATATTCCCCTTGCACCTACAAGAAAATTCCAATAAGGTAATTTCTGAAAATACTTATATCAACTCGTAGTATATAGATAAATAATCATTTGCAAGAATAGTGTTTTCTCCGGGTACTCCGGTTTCCCCCGCCATCTCATTCCACCGGTGCTCCATCTTCATTCTATGTATCATCAGTGTCACCGCCTGCGGTGCCGTAGTAGTAAAAGCGGGCGTTAAACACTACAAACAAACAAACATGCAAGAATAGTGTGTATAAGAGTGAGTATGGCTCTGCAGACATTTGCGAACAGAGTCTCTCCAAATTGAACTGTACTAAAAGTCTGTATCGCAATATGTTACGCGATGATCACTTGGTGACTCTTCTAAAGCTATGCCAAATATTGATAGACTTTTTAAACGTAAGCAGTACCAAAGAAATCACTAATGAACAGGTGTTTATCATATAAGATTTGAAAGTGCTTTCCTAGATTAAACGCGACCTACATGTTGCCAACCCGCCACTGCAACAGGCCATGGTAGGGATTAAAAGGATGCAAAGTCCGCGTATGTTGGAAGGTGGTAAACCCACACTCCCCTCCTTCGCAAAGGTTGGACATCGCTGCTCTAGCCTATCGCATCATAAAAATTCTCTTCCCATCTCATTATCGTATCAAACGTGTTGTTATGAAACAATTTGTCAAAGCACCTAACTAAGACTATTTAAATCTCACCAAAGATATCCTCTCTTTCGGATGCAAGAAGAAAAGAAATAATTTTGTTAAGTCCGCAAATCATAGCTCTAGTTAAAGACGGGCAATTTGAGACAAATACGATTCCTGTAGGAAAATATGCTTTGGATGCATTTAAAGAAGTTATTGTAAATGGTTTAAAACAGAGATTCAGAACTTTGGGATGCAAAATGAGTTTCAAATTAAGGTTTTTCTTTTCACATTTGGATATACTTCCTGACAACCTGAGGTGAGTCAGTAAGGCGCAAGAAGAGAGATTCTACTAGGATATTTTGGAAATGGAAAGAAGATGCCAAAAGCGATGGAATATATCAATGATTGTGGAGTACTGTAGATGCTATGAAGATTTTATGGAAAAACATAAAAGGAAATCCATGAGACAGACATTCCAGACCAAACTAATGTGTATATGAAGTGAACTAAAATCTGGCATTGAGTAATTAAAACTTCACCATTTTAATTTAACACATATATAAATGTTGAGATATGCACATTTCTAGCACAATATGTTTAAATGTTTTATCTTTAATAATTCTGATTGATGGAGAAAACTGGAAGTTATCTTTTTAAATCAGCGTTGCTAAAATACTCGGAATCACTTTCCAAATATAAAACAGCTTTCAAAAAATTTTAGTTTGTAGATCTGTGTATTGTCAGAGTTTATGTGACACATATTGGGCAGAAGAATATATGTGAATGGGTTAAATCACATTTAATAAATGCGCCCAGTGACGGGGTTTGTTATTTACTTATAGCTAGAACAAAATGAGCCTCATTAACCGAAACTAATCGGAAGTAGAGACATAATGAGAGAGATTGTGGGATTTCCCAGAAAACAGTTGCTGGAATGCAGCATTACGTACCATACAGAGATGTCAACTTTCATTTTTGACAATATTGCATCAGCTAGCAGATTCCATGCGTTGTTGAATTGTAGGTATATGTGATCCCTTGTTATTTTATGTTGATATATTACAGGGAGAATTACACGTACCTAAACATATGCGAAACCGAGCAAGATGTTCCGAGGTACTAGGCTCGATTCTCGACAACCATCCACTCTGACCTTGGGTTCTCCGTGGTGTTCCTTGGTCGGTAGGCGAAGGCTACGAATGCTGGTATGCTTTCGCATTTATCGACTTTTCTTCTAATACTTCACGTCTACTTCTATATTTTATGGCGTATGGCACGGGTGCTTGCTCAAAGGAAATATCACTAGAGGGCTGCTTATCAGCGGGTAGTTCATTGCCCTCTCTAGGCACCTCCTCCAGTAGTGAGACGGGTCTTAGAGTCTGAAATTGTCAGGGACTTCGGTGCGTCTCTGCGACCTGTCTGCCAGGTGCCTGTAACTTCCTGCGAGGAGGGTTTGCAGTCACAATAAATATATGTAGATCGTAGTGAGTGAGGTGTCCTCTTTCGTTGTATAACCTATGACCTAGACAGATAGACAAGGCTCCAACTTGCACTTCGAAAGAGGGATGAGGGAAGAGGGCACGTAGGCTGGTCGGAACTGACAGCAGAAGTTAGGGTCCCTAACAACTTCAGATTTGAACTCCCTGGTGGCAGCTCGTGCTCCGGCTCTTCTGCTGCGGACTCAGAGTCCCCAGAGGAGTCCGGGACTTGGAGACCTCCCCTGATTCGCAGGACGAGGATCTACACAGAGCAAGCACCTGCCATGCACGCCGATAGTTAGAACCCTGAAGTAACCAAACACATGAAAGGTGAAGTGAAATGAGAAGCGAGCTGAAATGGAGAGATGTACATACTTAACCATCCTTCCCAGCATTTGCCGTAAAAAACCACGGGTCAGGAAAGTCGCCCACGGGAATGAACTCGCGACCTCCCAAATGGGAGCCTCACATGTTATCGCGTTAGGTTAGTTTACAGGCACCTATAATCTAACCATTTGAAATGTACTGTTATTACATTACTTGTTTTTGTGCAGCATTTTCAAGTTTCAGTTCGCTTAAATGGATTTCCAGATAACTAAATTACGCTAATTGGATTCCGCTGTCTAGTGATTTATCACACAAAACCTACGAATTAATTAGTTGCTAGTTGGAGCATGAGCGATGTTGACTATCGTACAGACACAACATTTAATGGCGGCTGACAGGTGATCGCTACTACTCTGTTTCCTGGTGTGTGAATAACTTTTGTGGGTGTAAATGATATTTATGTGTATCACCGGCAATACAGAGTGATTTCACAGCGTGTTTAACTACAGCTCATAGTCCCTAGGAAGCCAGTATGGCAGTAAACAATTATGATATCAGTCCTGCTTCTAATCGCGCTTACGATAATGTTGCAAACTTTGAAATGTCTATCCACGCTGGATCAAAGCAAAGAACTTAAGTGGAACTTAAATGTTATTTTTAGTTCATGCAGTACATTAAGCTTATAAAACATGAACGATATTTTCAACAACTCCGTCTTTCTCCCCCGGATCATTTTCTACCTTTTCTATATGTTTTCAAAAAACACTGCCAATCTGTTTTGGTTACAAATGATGTACTCTGAAGCGTTATATCGTGCAATTCCTCTAATGAAACGTCACCTGTTACATTTCTCTAACTATTTGTTTTACCTTGGCCCAAGCTCTAGTTCTGTGGGATTGACATCACACCTCTAACCTGGCTGTTAGCCCGAGAAACTATCATCAATAATCAACGCCGGGAAAGCTTCAAGTCATTAAACACCTCTTCAGGTTTGTTTGTTTCAATCACTCTATAAAGATCTGTTTTACACATAGAACTGTCACTCGGAAACCCTTTGCTCTGCAACCACAATATCACACCACTCCTAGGCGGGGGTTTATCTACTTCTACACTCCTCTTTTCTTTATGTTCGAGATAACGCTAGTGATTCGTCCAATTTTTTACTGAAATTAAGAGATATTAGCGAGCAAATATAGCAGGAATAACATTGGAGGTAAGTTGGCAACCTAGCCAGCATCAACGTTATCTACGAAGTTTACAAAATTCGGGTTACACTATAGTGGAATGCCGCTCCTGTTCCCTTCAGTTAAATCCCCTAAGACCATGAACTGCTGAACAGACAGTATACAACACCGCTAGGCGTGGCAAGCCTCTGATTGGCCAGCTCTTCCTGCCATCCACCATTAATTTTTGCGTCAGCCATAATGTTATTGTCCACAAGACCAGTTAATTCACAACAGTATGCGGAAACATGATAAGAGACTGAGATACTTCCTTTTCATTAGGTGTGCAAGATGGGTTGGGAAACTTCTTGAACTTGCGATATAACATTTGAAAAGTCGTTGTTATGAATTAACTTTAATGGCCCTCTACAAATATTACATTAGTTTAACTCATTTTAACTTATATATTTAGAAACAAATTCACCAGCCTTAGAATGTAATAACCTTACATATTTAATTATTTAGGTTTTCATACTTATTGATGTATTCTCAGCTTGTGCCACTGTATTTACCTAAGGATTAAAATTGAGTATGTAGCTAACTTTTGCACTGAAAAATCACACTATAAAATAATTAAAACTGTCCTAAATGTAGAATATTGTGTTCTAAGAGAAAGGTAATCTATTGCACTTGAGTGTACAAGTAGTTCTTTATCTCTGCCTACTTTGAGTGGCCTGACGCAATAATAATATTTCATAGCAGTCATTAATTACTGTATTGAATGAAAATAGCACAGGGCAAAGTATAGATAGGTAAACTCATAAAATTATGGGCAATGATATAACATTATTTTCTAACATTACGTTAGCTGCAATTTTGTGGAATAAAGTTTTCTTCTGCTGTTCTCAATCTTTTTCTTTCTTTCTTCCGTAAAAGCATTTCGATTAAAATATTAGAACCATAATCAGACTGCCTGAAAGTAAAAGAGAATTAGTAAACTTGAAACTAAAGGTAGGTATAACTAAATACTTTAACAATGTTCGTTAAAGGATAAAATGCCCATTTGTATAATTTCAAAAAATGTGCTACAGCATACTAAATTTCAAACTTGAAAAGTACTTATGCTTAACGTTATTTATGTACAAGGGGTCTGAAAACACCGAAGCGATAGTCAAGTGTTCAAAAGCAAGTCGGCATAATTATACTGTCCTTGAAATTCCATAGGGCCCTCATGACAACGCCCCCCCCCTCTCTCTCTCTCTCTCTCTCTCTCTCTCTCTCTCTCTCTCTCTCTCCACACACACTTTCATACACACTTTTTTTTAAATGCTTTTCTTCGATTCAGCCACTCGCAAAATAGGTATTTCGAGTGAAATCTGGGTGTCTCTTTCTGGATAGAATGCAACACTTCCTCTATCTATAGCAGGTAAGTGGTAGAGAAAGTTAAACGCTCTAGGGAAGTAAATCAGTTGTTTAAATTGTTATAACTTTTTATTTCAATCTAGTATAAAACAAAAATAACAGTGCTGCCAATTCAAGTTAAACGTTAATGGCCGAAATGTGTTGTAAGAAATATGCACTGAATCAAAAGAGTAAACTTCCTATATGATGAAATAAATGATCCGAGTTGTGAAGGAAGTTGAAGTTGCCGCAACATTACTGTCCGCGAGACAGCGCTGCTAACCCCACTCTCACGCTCTGTGCGACAATGCCGCACCGCACCGTTAATGCAATAAAAAAGAAAGGTTGCAGGAAAGGGATAAAGATAGTCCGGTCTAGGCAGTGGCAGTATTCAGTCGACCTGTCTTAACGGAATCAGAAGGCAGCAACAAGCAAGTTCGTTTGCTCGAAAGTGCAAGCAATTGAGAATCAGTTTTACACCATCGTTTGCGAGAAGGCTCGACTGATTGTGAGCCGAAGCAGTTTGTGTGACATAGTTTGCTAGCGTGCTTCATGTGCAAATACACAACTTTTGACAAAGGTGAGGTTAGTTTGTACTGCCCGTAACCACGTTAAGATGAAAATATACTGGAGCAAAAGGATCTGCATGCCAATTTTGTAGACAGAATTGTCTGGCTCATCAACTCACAACGTTTGCTCTCTTTTTATTATGAATTAACAACTCAAAAGTATGATGAAATAGAGATCGCGTTCATTTGTTTATCCATGCCGTGGTGTGTCATGCCACAATGTTTTTCTTTCGTTTTCCACTATCCTGCATTTCGTTTTCATAAAATACTGTACTAATTTTAATATTTTAATTTAATATTAATCACTCTACATACTTGATTAGTTTTAAAACAAATATCGTAAGTATATTCCTGAAATAAATTGAATTTACTTATAAATAACGCGTTAATGAGTGTTCGATTAATTTTTGGAAACTGCCGTGCAACTTTGCACTCTCGACAGCTAAACTCGCCTTCAAGTAGTCAAATGCAAGAACCAAATGCAGATATTGTGTCATAAGCTCCTATTTCAACTGCAATGAAATATAAGGCGCGACGTATTTATTAAAGTAATAAGAATGAAATAAGCTGATTATTTTAAATCGTTGAATACTTTTGGCATCTGAAGATATCTGTTACGTCCCAAAAATGATGAAAACAGTAGACATTTATTTATTATTATTATTATTTTTTTTTTGGGGGGGGGGGGTTTCTTAGGTATACCAGAATATCAATATTTATTTTAGCCTTTAAATACAATCGGTCTTGACTAAATAGAAAAAAAAAGTCTTAAAGCACATGAGTTTACAGATGCGAATAAAATAACACTAAAATTAAAACATTGGAAAATGTAACTTTAGTAAACAATACTACATATAAAATGGATTTTTGATTACTGTGTACCTCATTTAGTATGTGAAAAGTTTTTCTGACTTCACAATATTTGGTGTATATATAACTTTAAAAGATCAAGGACGTATAAATTATAAACGTTAAAATTGCTTCTCTTAGAAATTAAGTTCTGCCGAATGAGTCAAATGGGGACCTCGTAGTTGTTCTTAAGGCCTTCTTTTGGAATAGTAAAGTATATTTTAGGCCAGAAGCATTACCACACAATAGTACACCACACCTAGAAACGTCATACAAATAATTCAAAGCTCTTCTACCACCCTTTAACACCTCATCCGGACAGTCATTTTAGTTCAATTGATAAAAAATTGAATAGACTAGTTTATCGAGCATTCAGCTTCAACAAATTTGTTGCAAGCAAGACTTTTGTGCGTATACTGTGGAAACCATGAGTTATATTCCACGAAAATCAAATGCAGTAAATTGAAAAGCAGGTTGAAAACATTTCATTGCTAGAATTTATTAAAAAGTGGTAATTTTTTTTCGATTATTCAATGTATTAATGTCTTTCAATGTGATACGTAGTAAAAAATTTTTACTCAATGTCTTTCAAATTAAGGGTAAACCGAAATGGAAAAGGTGGTTTTTTTTTTTTTTTTTTTTTTTAAGTATTGAAGTTAGAGGTGCACGGCATTTCCAGTAGCTAAAGTCCATTTCAATATCTAATCACATTCTTGATATATTAATTTATATCAACTTTATTGGTTATAATCAAAATATATCTCCTCCAACAGATCTTGAACTACAAAGTTGATTTTTAGAAATATCTCTTATTACCTTTGTAACAAATTATAGGATGGAAATGTTCATATAATGAATAGTTTTTCTTAAAATTTTTTAATACCCAAAGTGTAAAAATGTCATAAAAACAGTGCATTTAATTATATATATTACATTATAACCAATATCAAAATTCCAATCGGAAATTTTAGTACCCATATACTGAACTATATTGCAAAACATTTTTAGAACTCTAGCTAGATTTTTGAGGGAGAAGACAGAATTTGAATGTGAGAAAATAACAAAAAGAAATTGTTTCCGAGAAAAATGAATTAAAAGTTTAGTCACACACTACCTCATTAACATCTATGCAAGTATATATTTTCCCCATCTGATTTTGTACATCTATTTGCATAAGGTTGGCGTACTGCCCTTTCTTTTTGGTATTCCAAAAGAGAATAATTCAATATGTGATTTTAAAACATACCTAACATATAGTATTTACAAACACGTGGTCTGTTCATAAAAATAAAAGTATCTGTTGCCACAACCTAAGTTTTATTTTCGGCATAAGTAAAATAAGTAATACTACACACGATGCATATATCAATTATAACATTCAAATAATCTCATACACACACTACATTATTTCAGAAGTAAGATCAAATGCACACGATCCCATTGTAAACAACAGAAGTCTGCCAAACCAAATAGAAGCATGGTATACAAGTTCAGAAATCAACAAATGGCAAGGGAAAAGCACTTCTCTCTAAGGGATTTATTGGAGATCTTGTTCAACTAGAGTACGATGAATGCCTATGCAGCAGAATACTTAGCACCTTGTTTTAAACCAATTTACTCTAAGCTTCTATGAAATAGCTGTGGGCACGCTCATTTAAAAGGCAGAGCCAGAAGCAGAGGCGCGCCACTTTAAAAATGGTGTCCAAAATGTGTTCTCCCCTCCCTAGGAGATTAAAACTCCGCAAATATACTCTTTATGGTGCAGTTTTAGCAATAAAAATTCAAAAATAGTTTTTTTTATCAAACAGGATAAAATATCACTTCAGTGTTCCCTTAAATGGACCGAAACGTTTGAAAATAAACCAAATAACGCCAAAAAGCGCATATGATAGATGAAGTTCTGACCTAAGAAAACTGAATATTCCACATGTCTACAAAAAATTACACGTCTAGACAGCACACCCTTCTTGTCTTCCTAATAACTAAAACATATTACTAGCTGTGGGCAAGGTTTTTTCTGCTGTCAAACAATGTCGTTAAACTGTTTTAAGTTATCAGAGCTATTCCATCTTTTACACTGTGTTAGGAAATTAATAAATATAATACAAATTGCTGAGGCTTTCACTAATTGGATCACCCTGAAGATGCTGGACGCAGTTTTCAGCAAAACGTCGGAGGAAGGCAATCCAACTCGACCACGGCCCACAAGCCCGGAAAATCTACTTAACATAATACAAATTATCTGCCGATTTCTTTGTTATCTAGTATGTCGAATGCATTCTTCATTGTTTTCGTCGTCTCTCCTTTCGATTGATATAATGTTCAATCTTCTCTCCGTGATGATGTTACTGGTGACAAGACACATGTTTATTTACTGCGGTGTCATAGCAACGCGGTCTATCGTGCTGTTGATTGTTCTGAAATCTGGAAGCAGAAAAAATGAAATATCAACACGAACAATAAAGTTCTTTTGCAATTGACTAGATTTTAGAACGAGCCTTAGTTTTCTGCCTTGTGCAAAACTAATTAAACTTTTTGAACTTGTTGCATAAATAACTGAATAAGACTGAGTAACTATTTTAATTCACAACACAGGACAGGATAAATAAATACAACTCAGCAATTTGGTAAGCTTAAAAAATATCTATAGGCACATTTACCTGAACCTTTGAGGGCTTAGATTAAACTTCTAAGGAAATTACTGCCTGGGTAATACGTGCCCTTTACTACATGAAAAGCTGGATACCAATAATTTAGCTCGAAGCTGTCATTTCACTCGGTATTTAAGAATATCCTGTTAGTTCGTGACGTATTTCTAAAATATCAAATTGCTCTTTTATGCAGCATGTTTAAAATTTGAGATTACAATAAGATAACGGTGAATGTATTAGTACATGCATTTGTATTAGATGAGTATTTGAAACAGTTGTGTATCTAGAATTGTGTAATTATACATTATGGTTTAGTTTCTTTAGGGTGTTTGTCTTACGTTTACATAAAATGTTCTACGATGTGGTTACAGTATTTGCAAAATTTTAAATTTGAATTGAACTCTAAGGTTTCAGGCGTTATATCAGCTAATACAACAGGATCATAAAATAATACATTTCGGTTTTTAAATTCCTGAAATCAAATATTTTAACTTTAGAAATATACCTCGATAGGTTTCTCTTTTAATGCTAGATAAACTACACAGGGTTCATTTTGCTAACATATACTTTAGAGGAAATTATTATTTATGCCAACAAACTTACTGTTGGTGTTTTTAAACACACAAGCCGTGTGTGGGCAATGTTTGAGAGGTAGAACTGGAACTTAAAAATTCAATGCCGCAGCTGGGATTTGAACCACAGAGCCTCCGCTTACTAGGCGGGTGCTCTAACCATTAAGCTACTGTGATAACCTGCCAGAATGACATTGAATTCTCAAACCAGTTCGTATTTTTCCCAGTAAACCACAAAGGCAGTCTCACATCAGAGACAATTACCCCAATGGTGACATACTATTGCAAGTACTTTATGTGTTTAAAAACACCAACAGTAAGTTTGTTGGCATAAATAAATAATAATTACCATCTGAAGGTTATTTAATCCCATGGATGTCTTGGTGATTGAACTTAATTAGCATATATTAACTGTCTATAACATCTTTCGTATCACTCTTTAGATTTTTCAGGTTTGAGAGAAGAACAGACCAATTTTCTTCGATTTCAGAGCCAACACACTCGTTCAAGTTAGCTACCATAATCACTATAGGTAATTCTAGGTTTGAGCACGGCCTACTCTGTTTATCTCGCGCAACGTGTATTAACATTCAGTGACTCGCTCATGAAAGTTTCACTGATTCCAGTGCTTTATTCTTTTAAATTATAACGTGTGCAATATAAATAAGATGACAATTATTGAGGTGGTAGTATCAATAAGTAGGTTTGATTATATTTTATATTTGTATTAATCAAAATATTGTTAAGTTTAAGGATGTGAAAATACTAGCGGCCTAGGCATTAGAAGTACGTACTACAGGAGTGTAGTTTAAGCTGGTAGATGTGAATAAGAGACAATTCATTTACCTGCAATGTCAGCATAACCGCAAAGGCCATGAAATCGTATTATCTCCCAAAAAACTGTTTTAAGAACTGCTAATAAAGGCAAAAGTCTCCAGAAGACTGTGAAAGCGATCGGGTTTGCGGGGGATTAGAGCCTAGATTTCATTATACTTTGTTTTCTTATTTCTTCCAATGTTTGTAATCTGGTGTTCAGTAATAAAATAGTCGTGATAAAGCCGATTTAAGTTTAGACCTTCTACAACAGTCACACTAACCTGTGCTTAAAATTCAACCTT
This sequence comes from Tenodera sinensis, assembly GCA_030765045.1. Taxonomy (NCBI): domain Eukaryota; kingdom Metazoa; phylum Arthropoda; class Insecta; order Mantodea; family Mantidae; genus Tenodera; species Tenodera sinensis. The sequence continues at coordinate 113,444,961 of CM060963.1, read as the reverse complement.
TTAGACTGAAGTGAGATTCTTCCAGATAAACGCAATGAAATCGTTGCCTGACGGCGTTGTGCTTATAAACACCTTTCCATATGGGTAGCTTTATATGGAAAGCTATACTATATATATGGTATCATTCCAAGCGATAAAATGCAGAACTGGTATTACTTTCCTCCGGGCTTAATCGACAGTGCTCCAACTGTACGTATATAAACGTTTATTAAACAGTTGATAGTTGTATCACTCTCGTTCTGTAGGCTCTTAATACTTATCAACACAAGGGGAAAGAATAAAATATTATGTCTCTCTGCAGCACAGTAGAGATAATCCCAATAATTTGGTTCATAACTGTTACAAAAACTGCTGTTTTATTGCCGTGAAATGCGTGATACACTGCTATCTGACATGCCTTCTGTGACTCAAATAGTAATGAAGTGTGCACCTAATAGAATTAAACATACACGCACGCACACGCACGCACGCATACACACACACACGTGGTCGACCTTACCGACGTATGTATTTTTATCGTTGGTTTTCCCAGGTCACTGGGTGAATCTCCTGACCTTCCATTTCACTCACTTCTCATTTCATTTCAGCTTTCATCCTTGTTGGGCTATTTCAGGGTTCCAAGTGTCGGCGGGGGTTCGGCATGCATGGCAGGAGATTTGCTCTCTGTAAATAATTCTTGTGCTTCAGATAGACCCGAGGGAGGCCTCCGGCCCTCCCAGGGGATTTGTTAGCCCGCAGGGGGGGGGGGGGTTCGGTTTTAAAAGTCGCCGGGGATTTTAAAATGTCTAGTCATTAGGGACCCTGCCTTCTGCTGTCGTCTTTCCTCAGTATTCTCTCACCTCACTCCTTCCTCCCGGGGGTGCCGCGTTAGCGGCATATGCAAAAAAGATTTCATTACCGAAGTGTTTAAGTCCACCTTCTGAACCTTGCCATAGTGGGTCAAAATAACCTAGGTGCCCACGGGTCCTTAAACTACTCATTCACTCACTCACTCGCGCTGCTGTCGCGACTCTCGCTGACGCTTCCAACCCTGAAAGGAACCTAACGGGAGGGGTAGGCAATTTGGAGGACATGGAAATCCTTCCCAGCATTCGCCTGGCGACCCGGGGAAACCTCCGAAGAAGCCCATGAGTCAGGAAGATCGGCCACGGAGGTCAAACCCGAGACTGCAGATGTTATCGCCAGAGCCATTCCGCAGTAAACAGAAAGGCTACAAATCGTATATGTTCCTCTGGTGCCAATATATCGCACACCTTCAGCAAATTGAGCATTCATGTGCCAAAAGCCTGAAATCAGGAAGAAAAGGATGTAAATGCAGTAATGTAAGCGCGATTCTAAACATAAGATGTACAATAACAAATTACATCCATGAGTCAAGTACAGAACACTAGTTCCCTCCAACTGACGACAGATGCCGTTGATCCAAGCTTTTTTTCGAATCCTACTGCTGCAGAGTGCCGCGAATTCATGTCATAATGTTTAAGAAAGCTTGATTTTTAATGACGCTAAGAGATTATGTGCCACAAAATTATAATGGACACCAATTCGGCAATCAATTTGAGGAAAATTACAGGGTATGTAATATATCTCTGACATCCATTGATGCTAAGCCCCTAAACATTAAATTATTTTTATGACCGTTTGTTGACAAATCAGTTTAGCATACGTGAATAAGAATTAGCAATTACTAGAGCGTATTGCGTTTCTACAATGGAAGAAAATAAATCTGAAATCTATCTTAGCTTCAGTACGGGAGGTGTAAATTCTTGCGAAATATGTATTCAAGTCCTATTGTAAATAAAGACTACTCGTACTTTGTGGATTTATGGCTTTATTGTACTTTCTTCTTGTCATCTTGAATGCAAAACTCGGGCAAAATCTTACTTCTTACTTCGATCCGCTATTCTGATATTGGCAAAGTAAAAGATGTTGGCAGGTTCCTTGATGGTCCTTATCTAGTTTGCTTTCTATTGAGTGTTTGTATGCACTAGGTGTAACTTTTCGCTTGTGTTTGCTCATCCACTGATGGGCGGAACGGAAATATTGACAGGTTGTTCTACAGTGCATCACTTCACTCAGGGTCTTCACATAATATTAAATGCATAAATGGGCACAAGTACTGTAAAGAATGTCGCAACAGTGTCGCACGCGAGACTGTTCTGTTGCATTGCCTTGTTTGTGCAATTCAAGGCTTGCTTTGTTACACCCTAAACAGGAAAGTGCAGCGGTGTCTTAGCATGACTTTAGTCCCCCCCCCCCCCCCCCACCCTTACATACTCACGTACATATACCGACATGTACGGATATAATAAATGTAGAGCGCCTGATAGCGTGGAAAAGAAATTCTAACACTTAGGTATACGATTATCCACAACCACTGACCTAGAATTGCAGTCTGAGAACAATAAATAATATCTTGTTGTGCCTTTATCAGATGGTTGGATTTAAAAGATCTTGAGTTGAAAATTAGAATAAGTACGCTGAATTGTGTACAGAGAAAGCTAATCAATTGAGATTTTGTTTACTAAACCACAATGCTAAAAATTGGCAGTCATATTGTGTCATTCATTTTTACGCTGTCAACAAAGTCAGAATGGCAGATGCCCAACTCGGTGTAAGCTGGTAAATAGTTGATATGTTGACTGGACTTTCTCACGTGAAACATTGGTTAGGTTATGGAGCGCTTTGATCGTGTGCTGTACATGTTTGTTGATTAGGAAATCATTCTTTGGAAAGACTTTCGAAAGGCCACCGGGCAAAGCAATAACCAATTTCGTTTCAATAGCGCAGTTCAGAATTATATTACCACATAACTCAGCTTTCGAGTTTATTACACTCCGGGATTATTTTCCAAGTTCGAGACAAACGCTGCCTATTGCCTCAGGGAACTTATTAACGCGGTGGAAAGCGGCTTAAATTCTTAACGCAGCATTGCGCGATTCTGAAAGAATGCATTCCAATATAAAATTAAAAGCAAGACATTCTTGCCCATTTTCCCTGCTATTTGGCATCTTCTCTGCATTCATTTTAACGCCCTCTGAAATAGATAAGTATGAACACATAATCATAAGTAATGCCACGGGTGATTGTCAAATTATCGAGTCACGAAATATTCGTGAATGATGAGAGAATTTATCTAGAGAATTTTAATATAATGAGTTGCATTTATTAAGACTATTTCACGAATTAAAGGATGGTATGAAATGTTATTTAAATGCTGTACTCTTAAGTACTAACCTTGTAAAAGAAACATGAAGCAGGCTCACATACATCAGCGTCCATTTGCACGGCCTACAAGATTATCTATTGATGCTCTTTTAAAATGTTGGTAATGTCAGGAGTTGGAATATCTGATCTTAATCTCTAATTTCGTTCAATTCAAAATTTGTCAAACTTATTCCAAAGATATTTCCTGTTGTATTTTGTGTTCTGAGGCTTTCCTCTTCGAATTATTTCATCTATTTCAGCATTAGATGGTTCACCGAAGCGAGTGTTAGCCATGTTTGACATTTGAATAGCAACTCTGTTGCGTCAAATTACGTAAACTGTTGCGCTTCTATAAGGCAGTGCAGTTAGATTGTCTAACCTGATCACAACATAAGAAAAGCAGAGGAGGTGATAATTACAATTCAGGGGAACTGATAATGAAATCTGATAAATTTTTCACGAATGAAGGCTGTCATTGGTTAAGGCTTAAAATTGTTATACACATGATTGGTTGATTTCAACAAAGTCAGTATGAGTGGAATAGTTATTGTAAGTGTCCACTTAAATATTAAATCATTATGATGGACACATGCAAGTTATACTCAGCAAGACGATTTCGTGGGTTAGTTGGCTGTTAAAACGTTGCCAAGGTTATCTAAGGGTGGTGAAGTACATTTCAATCATAAGATGTATTTTACTAGTAGTAAAAGCGGTTTTCAAAAAGTGCGAAGGGAAAGGGTATGAATATTATATTCAAGCCTAAAGTATTTCTTTGAATCACGCTTTGATCAAATTGGTGACAGGGGTGTTCGAAGCGGACATAGTTGGGGACTTCACGAAGCTTCGAGCGAGGAGCACTAGGGGCTTATGATATCCGTGAATGTTAAATGGGGCTTAATTGACAATAAAGTGGCCTCCAAGTATATTACACACAAGTGGCACTCGACACCACTGAGAACCTTCCTCCACCTTAATAAGGCCTTACAAGCTTGACTATACCAGGTGGAAGGTACTCCTTCGGCCAAACGTTAAACAGGGATTCTACATGATGAGTGTAACAAATATGTCCAGTACAATTACTGTAAATAATCGTTTCGCCGAAAAAAAATTTGCATCAAATTTTGTAGCCATCTAGCCATATATGGTTTATTATTTCAGTAACAGTCACGCAAACTATACCGTAATGCATTTCTACCTTAATTCAAATGAATTTAGTCACAATTTAACGTTGAAATATTATGCAAAGTTTAATTTCTAAGAGAGATTTGGTAACGTCACGTTAACATTAAATTGTGAGTAACCCCTAGCGCAACAGCTCTTCGCGGGCCAAGGCTTACCGCCCGGCTGCTGCGTTCTCCACCTCTGCCCACTACAGACGCCATGAGTGGGATGCAGAACTGGAGGATAGGACGTGCTCAGCACCCCGAGCCCTCCCAGCCAGTTATGTGGCCTGCATGACCTCTCAAATTGTGACTAAATCCACTCAAATTAAGATAATTCATTACAACATTGTTCACCCAGTGTTTGTGGGACAGTTAGTGAAATAATAAAACATTTATATCCATTCGTCAAGAAGCTAGATGGCTCCAAATATTTCACAATTTTTTTTCCGCAAAACGGTTGTTTATTGACAAACATTTTATTGGACAAATTTGTTACGCTCATCATGTCCAATGCCTGGTTAAAGCATGCTCGAAGCAGTACATTCCACTCGGTATACATTGGATCTTGTTTTTAAATCAGTCTCTCCTAAAATCGTTCATTTTCATTACTTTTACATTTTTGAAACTTAACATTCAAATAACAGCCCTAGAATTCATATCGTTTCCGACAATTAAAGTTAGTATACCATTTATTTATGTGACTCGTGTTCTGATACAATTCATGTTTTTCTTTTGTAATGCATTCCAAGTCTTTTAAACCAATTTTAAAAAGCTCTTCCACCACAAAGAGAGTTAAAAGAACAGCCTTCATTACGTACATATTGCCAAGGCGAAACCGAGGATTCTTTTTATATTTTCTAAGTTTTTATCTTCACTAGATTTTACATTGCGTAGACGCGTAGACTGTTTCCATGATTAGAGACTTTCGTGAAGCAACATGTGACAAAACTTTACCAACTCTGCTGAAATCGATGCCTGTACGATTCTTTGAGGTACTTCATCAAAATACCTGCCAGAGGGAGAGAGGGGAGAGGGAGACAGACAAAGAGAGACAGAGACAGAGAGACGGAGTGCTTGTTTGTTACCTGGACAGTGGTAGGTATCTAAATGAAGATATCAAGAATTATCTCTCAAGCAATCGCATCATATGATGACAGCTTACATAAGGTATATCCCAGTATGACTAATACCTCAAGAGCTGTGAAATCCAATGAAATAAAATGCTGAATATTGGGACGCCAGCAGCGGTAGCACATCAAAGCGAGCCAAGGGCAAGCTATCTTACAGCACTGCTTGTAAATATGTGACTGACAACAGTCAGAGTGACAGAACAACGGAGTTTACAGAAGGTTCGTGAGACTTTTGACTGCCGGCTTGTTTACGGCAAGTTCGAGAAAAGGTGCACTTTTCAAGAAAATTCGCCGGCGTTTCACGTGAACTATAAAAGTGAGAAAGCACGGACAGAGTGAGGCAATCTAGTCTTGAAGCGAAGCAGTTTTAGTGAGTATTGAGTGACTTTATCGTCAAAGACAGCTGTTTGTGAGACACAGAGGGTAAAGAAAGACAAAGGTGTGTGTCAAGCTTACGATAGGACAGAACAGCTATGAGTCGGAAGGTCGCGAATCATTGCAGTGTGTGTTAAGGATAAAAGAGGATTGTATAATTTGCTTCAGTTTTAGGAAAAAAATAGTGACAGAAAAAGTAACGACTGAATTGTCATTCTGTTACAATATAATGTAGCTTCTTTTTGTTGAAACAATTTTCGTACTCAAAACGCGTCCCTTGCGTGCTGCATTTTTACAAGAAAGTAGTTTAATTAAAATGAAGTTCTCCTTCGATAAATACAACTTAAAATGA